>QWTY01032168.1:0-16722 GCA_008033365.1 Pseudorectes ferrugineus | reverse complement strand
AAATAGTAAGGAAAAATGAAAAAAAATCATTAAATACATTAACATGTTCTCCTTTAAGAATTAAAATTTTTACCTCATCAGATGCATAATATTATAGAAAGGAAAGATTACTCTGGAAAGCTATCAAACATCAGTAAGTATTTATAGAAAGATGGAAGTAACAAGATACAAACAGATAATGGTCTATGTTAAAAGAAATTATGCCGGTTTAATCTCAGTAGTAGTGTAATAGAATGCAGCAGCAGTAGGAAAAAGTCTGAGATATCCCCTAAACTTTAAATTCCAAGAAGAAATAAAGCGTTTTATTCTTAATAGGATTTTAACCATGAGCACTCCTCAGAAACATTGACATTTTCAAAGGTTTTGCAAAGACAGTATTCTGGTTTGCTTCCAAGAACCTGGGATATTTGTGTCCCATTTTGAGCATAGTGTTATCAGATCTAATCCATAATTTCTGCTCTGTGTTTACCCCACAGCAGCATCTCTTCCACCCAAGCTGCTTCCCAGCATGCAGACCCATTCAACCATAGGTATCCCCTGCTCTCTAACAATCTAGGTAAACTCTCACTTCTGGTCATTCTTATCTCCATGCCTCCTATTTGGTCTCTTTTCATCAATATGTGACTTTTGCCTTTACAAAGATATTTCCTCACTTCTAACCAAAGGGAGCACAGATGAGGAAAAATATCTGGACTTTCACAGGAAAGCATAAAAAGAGTGTGTAAATTGGTGGGAAGGTGGTGGGCATGCTTTTGGGGCAGCTTCCCATGCCCCAGCTTACAAAGGCTCTGCTGTGTTGGGGGTGACCATGAGGAAAAGGTGACATTCCCAGATAAACTTCCTTTGCATGGCTGTAATACACACCTCAGGTGACCAATACGTTGTGAGGCGTGGAGGGACATCCTTGAGGAATTGGAGAATATCCCTCAGGTCCCTTCTCAGGCTGGAATTTGGATCCTGAATACTGAGATGAGAGCAGCTGCTATGTACAAATAATCATGAAATCATTCAGCTTCCTGTATTTTTCATGGCACCAGCCATAACACAGCCCAATGCTAAAAGGCTGCCCTAAGGACCAAAGTGGCAGCAGAATGGGCCCTACATGTCTCTGAGTCCCTGGTCCCACATCAATGGCATCAGTGACATCCCTAAGCCTTGGTTCAGCTGTGCCAAAGCCTCCCGCCACGCTTTAGCCTCACTTTTATGCATCCCAAGGCATCTCAGCACCTCCAGTTTTGGGGAGTTTCCTTGAGAATCTGGAGGATTCAGAACAAGTTCCCTGAGCTTTAGCCCCAGGTTTCCCCCCCAGTCTGGCCATGAGCTTGTTGCTGTGCTCAGGCACCGTGTGGCTTGGCAGTCCCCAGCCCCGGTGGCCCTGTGCCACCTTCCATTGCGGCATTCCCTGCAGATGGGAATCCCTCCCAGCCAACTGAAGGCACCTAAACTGGGCTAGCGATGGAAAGTAGAATAAAACAACATAAAACAGAGTGGAGTTCATTGGGAAGACAGTTCCAGGGGCAACTCATCACATCCTAAAAGAGGGTTCTTCCAAGATCTTTGGGCACTAAACCCCAGATGCAGCAGTACAGACTGAGCATTGAGTTTTAGCTCAATCCAAGGGTGAGCATCAAGCCGTCAGCTGTGTCTTATGCAAGAAAGTGAGTAATTGTCTGCATTTACAAAACAGGGAATTTTGTAGGAAAATTGCATGTTCTGAAAATGATTTTGTTGAAAATCTGTATTTCCTTTCCACATATGGGTTTCTTACTTTCTTTTATGCATTTTGACATTATGTACACAAAAGGGCTTTAATTCAATTACTTCTCCCAGTATTAAATTATTCTGACATTGTTTATTCCATTACTTCTCCTACAAATTTGAGGAGGGCTGAACACTGGTTTTAATTCTGTCTGTCAGTTCCTGATTCATTGCCATTGCAATGTACATCATTTGAAGTGGGAAATATTAGCAAAAGCTGGAAATTGCTCAAGGACATACTACTGGATGCACCCAGCCTGACTATCCAGAGAGGGAAGGGGAAAAAACAGTTATTCTAGCCACAAAAACATCCTGGTTAGGAGATCTGACCAGAAAAACAGAAGTGAAACAATGGTGTTTGAATATAAAAGGAAAGTTAATAGCAAGATGTAAGATACAAACTGAAATTGGGGCCAACTGATAAAACAGACGAAAGGTAAAGAAATTAACGAAAATTCAGTCATCAGTGGCATTAATAATGGGGTATATAAAATGTGTTAGGAAGAAAAGGAACTCAAACAAAAGGACTGCAGATATTTAATAGATGCTTTTACCTTCAGAACAGAGTGGGAGAACTGAATCAACTCATAGGACATACATGCACTGAAAAGCTAATCGTCTTTCATGAGGGAGGATTCAAGCCAGAATCTACTAAAATTAAATCTTCTTAAATCAAAAGGACCAAAGCACTTGCCCCAGAGGGTCCTAAAGGCTGGGGAATTGCTGAAATTAATACTTTAGGAGTAAACACATTGGCATTTCCCCTGGCTTTGATACATTCTTATTTTTCCAAGACTGAAAAAGATGGAGAGGATCTACCGAGGAACTGCTACATTGCTTCTCTACCCAAGCAAAATAATGGAACATATTGTCTCTTAAAAAAAAAAAAATATTATGAGAGTAATACAGAACCAGCACAGGCGTGTAGGGTTTCAAGGAGCACAGATCTTGTCAAACAAACCATTTCTGTTTTGGAGAAGATGACATTTCTTGTTGATAAAGGCAACCGTGTTGACTGATGCAGTTTATTTGAATTTCTCCAAAGTGTTTGGTTTGGTACTACACTAAATTTTAACTCAAATATTTATACAGAAATAAACGGACACGCCCAAGATTAAAAATCTGGCTCTCTTACGATCTCTGCTACGTCAGTATTTTTAGTAATGTAATGCAATGCAATGGTGTGGGCAGCAGGACAGACACCAAAGTGAAGCAGGCGGTGACAGGGCAGTGACAAAGGAGACTCACAGGGGGTCAGAGCGGACATGTAAGGAATGAAGCAGCTTTGCAGGGCAAAGAAACCTAGCAGCGGGGAGACCATTTACTGCTGCTCACAGACAGCACAGGTAAGCTGAGGACTTCTTTGCTTTTGTCCCTGTTCAAGAAGCAGTAACTGCCAATAGGGAAGAGGCCAGGCTGGATCAGGCTGGATGGGGCTTTGAGGAACCTGGTCTAGTGGCAGGCATCCCCACCCATGGCAGGGGAGTTGGAACTAGATGTGATTTCATGTAAGCTTGGAAAATTGCTACTCAAAGTCAACATAACATACGTATTCCATACAGGCTAAAAAAATCACTTCTTTTTTTTAATTGCCATTTTTACTTATTTTAATGTTGTGAATGTAATATTCTAATCTTGTGAACTACCACAGACCTAAGAAAGATAGGTTAACACTTAACTCTGCAAGATATGTTTGTACCTCTGCAGGAATAGTAAAATCTTTGTCAGTTTCGTGTTTAAATATTTATTAGCACAGCTTAGCCTGATGCACCCAATACTGCATTTTTGCATCCGTTTCTGTCTGTTTATATCAAATAGTTACAATGCCAGTAAAATAGGTGCTAAAACCTTACAACTAAATTTGGACTAGCCATGGAAACATCACACACACATTTTCACAGTTCACTTACTGTTACTGTTAAAAAATTGTAACAAAAAGACGTGAACATAGCTAAATCAAATAACAACACATGAAACACAAAACAATATGTGGTGTAACTTCCACAGTTCTGGATTTTAAGGAACAGTTGTTCTACACACCAAGCTTTGCATTTGCAAACCCAGTGAGATAAGAATAATTTCCTGTTTCCCAGTACTGCCAAGTTTAATTTTTCATTCCTACAGCAACCTGTAGAATTTTCAAGGACAGATTAAGTCTGAACTTCTAATGCAAAGAGAACATTTTTATATATCACAGGGGAGCAAAAAATAAGCTCACTACTTTTCTGCTTGTCAGTCATCTCTAATAGTCAAAAAGAGGTGGAATGCAAGAAAGGTAAGCTGATGCAGAGTTCAGCTTTTGTCAGAGGGGTGCAGCCAGACAATACACTATGCAGCTAGTACATGTCCTCACTGTCCAAATCAGAAATATTTTTAGCTAAAAAGTTCACTAATATACAAAGAAAGTAAATTTTGGAATTTGAAGAATGTGGGAGTAAAAGGGTGCCTTTAGCCATGGAGAAAGCTGGGAAAACTTTCTGGAACATGATTTCATGGCTTTTCAGTATGTGCTATCCATGCAGAATTTTTAATATAGTTCATTCATATTGGCAAAAGAAGCCCATTCCACTGGGCCACTGTTCAAATGTTTCTGAGACAAAATGTTTATCCTATGTAACCTTCAGGAAAATAAAATAAAACAGTGCTAGGACAAAATAGCCAAAGTACGAGTGTGTAGGTTCACTGCCATGCACTCAAATAGCATCCCACTGCTGTCACACCCCACTCCTGGGAATCTGCAGAGCTATAGATTTGGCAGCCTGGATAATAAATAGGCCAACACACCTGTCTGAACAAAGTAAAAGAAAAATCGTTGCTTAATTAGACAGTTCAGATCCTCTATGATTTTCTGTTTAAGTGTTTAATAGATTCCTGCTTTCTTGTTTTAAATTTCACAGACACCTGCAGTGGAGCAGGAAACCTGAAAAGAAGCTGTAACCAAGCCCCAGCAGTGGCTCTTCATGGATGACCAAAGACACCACCAGTGGCTAATGCAATGGGTAGCTGTCAGTCGGGTATGGCCCATGGCCAAGATTTGCACACATCACAAAATATTCTGAGCTGGAAGGGACCCACAAGGATCGTGGAGTCCAACTCTTAAGCGAATGGCCCATACAGAGATCAATACAGTGTTACATACAGTGTTACTGGCACTATACTCTAATCAGCTGAGCTAATCTTACAGTCATTTTAAGTTGAACATACAGACAGTATTTCTCCTTCTTTATTTATCTTCAACAACATTTAAAATAGGTTTATCCTTGCTATGTAGGTCAAAGAAGATTTTTTTCAGTTTCTAAAGCTTAATAAAAAACTATTAAACACTAAATCAAGTACTGAAACCTTATTTCTCAGCCAGATTTCACAGATGTATAGCATTTAATAACTTAAGAACTCTATTTCCTCTTATTGAATTTCTGTTTTCTTTAATTGTGGGACTTAATTAACAAGAGCACAATAAAAGTGAAATGGTAACCATTACTTAAGCAGCATTAGCAAACCAGTCACCCTGAGGTGGCATTTAAAATACTTTTCTTTCTCCCTGTGAAGCAAGAAACAATTGTTAACTGGGCAGCTGTAACTTCATGGAAAACTTAATTTTTTACCAAATGTTTTGGTATCACTTGATTATTTGCATTATTAGCTGAAGATATTTTGAAAGGATAACCTTAAGGAGCTGAGAAATCACATGTTTCTGACTTTACAATCACTCTGTCTGCGTGCAGAGCTGGGCAGTTTAAATTTAGATCAGTCTGAAAGATAACTGTTCCTTTAGGTTCAATTTCACGTTATTTTTCAAATAGCTTATTTAACTACTCTTTTTGTTATGTTCTGCCATGGTGAGTGACCTTAGCTAATAACCAGTCATTTTTTAATAAATTTACTAACCCTTTTAATTAACTCTTCGTAATATTGTACCTGAAGTTATTGAATGGATTGGCCTGCCCCAGTGAACAAGTTTTCCTAAAAAGAAGAAGGTAAAGGAATATGGAATAAGCCTTACTGCCATACTGGGGCAAAAAGTTGAAGAGCAGTTTATCCATCAAACCAAAGTTCAAAGCCCAATATGTTAATGCAGACATAGTGTTTAGAGAAATAGTGTGAGCCAGCCTTAAGAGGAACAAACACCAAGCTCCATTGATGTTCACTTTGTTTGATGTAAGTTTTAATCTAAATGGGAAAGTTTTGCCTTCCTCTGTGATGTGCGGTTGGTGCGACCTCATCCCTGGAGGGGCAGAGTGAGTAACTGCCATGCAATGCCCAGAAAATGTTTATTTTGCAATAAAAATAAAACAAGTTTGATAGAAGAAAACCATTCCCTCACCACCACTGCCAAACCGGCTGGGAGGATCCTCCACAATTATTCTCTGCTCTCCCAAACCAGGCAGTGCGGCTTTTTCTCTCTTAATTCAGTTCAGCTCTCAGCTTTGATTTCGGAAATCCTATCATCATCGTGGCTTGTACAGAGAGCACAAAAGTGAGCAAAGCCTGCTTTGAATTAGAGAATTACAGAGAAATGCTGCTAGTTAAGAACAATGAGAGCTTGTGATCTTTTTATCTGAGGCAGCTACATCCCCATCAACAGCCAAAACATGTCCAGAGAGTGGGAACAAAGGTGGTTAAACCTTTTGGAGCCATTACCCTACCACGGAGATGAGTCCAGCTTGCTGGGCAGGTCTGGCAGACAAAGCTCACTGCAGCTCAGCTGAATTGTGGATGAGCTCCCTTCTCTGTTCAGCATGGAAAAAAATTTCCACTGGTCCTATCTGCAGGATGTCCAGTTGGTTTGTACCTCCAAAGTAGCACAAATTCTGGAGGTAAAGTCTGAAAATCTGTCTGGCTGCCTGGATTTGTGACAGAGTGTCAAGGACAGTCACCAAAATCTGGCACCCAGCTCCATCCTGCCACCCAAGGAATGGTCTGATGGCGAGAGCCACGCTGGGCTGTGTGGCCACAACCCCCAGGGCCAATGGATGGGGACTAAGACACAGCAAATAAGTCTAATTTGAAGAGTAGGTGAATATGCAGAGGCAAGCACCATATATATACACTCTTCTTTTCACTCTTTCCTCCCCATCTCCTGTGTATAGCTGCTGTAGGAGTTCAAAGGAATATGCTACTTTCAGTGAACTTTTCAAACAAAAAAGAGTATGAGCGTTCTGTGAGTGAAATATTCCTCACAAAGCTGGAACATTGGCTCATCCCTGCTTTCCTTGCAGTCCCAAAAGACACAGAACTGACCACTGTGAACACATGGCAAGAGGTGAGATATGGTCATGGGACTCGGAAAATCATTTCATTCTTGGACTATTTCACATCAGAAATAACACCTCATAGCACCTTCCATCATGTCAGTCCTGCATCAAAGAATGCATGGACTTGGATGGTGTAAGTGTCCAAAATGTCAATATAACCAAAATGAACATGCACTTTCTTTTATGAAGGTATCGACTGCAAAAAGACCTTACCTCACATACAGTTAATTTTTTTAATCCTCTTACAGATATAAAAGGGATAGAGTATAAAAAAAAATCTGTAAAGCATGAGTTTTCCTTTCTATTTCACAATCACTACCAAACAAAATCAGGAAACTATTTTCAAAGAGATTTTTATTGTAGGACTAAAATTATGTATTAGAAATTGTATTTAGGAATCCTCTGAGGATACCTGTTGTAATTTACCACAGAAATCCTGTGGGCCAATGTGGATCTGTAAATGGCAAATCACTAGACTAACCCAATTATCTATTTTTTTAGGATTAATACAGAGGAGAGCCAGGACACACAATTGCAGATGGATCTCTAGAAATGTATTGAAAATGTCACAGGGTACATTAGGGACCCACTTCTCTAAATAGGACTTTGAGTGAATGAAACAGTAATGAAATCATATGCTGAAGTCAGGTTTAAGAAAAAAAATAAAAGAAAAAAAGAAAAAGAAGATTATGCTTTCATGACAAGAAAATCTGGACTTCACAACATGCAAAGCCCACTTGGTATCTCTTTCCCTGAGGAGCTGGTCCTTTTTAAGTGGTCCTGGTGCCTTTTCATCCACTGCAGTGGAATCCCACTTCCACAAACCCAATGATTTACCCAATGATTTTGACTTTGTTTCTCAGCTAAATGATTTCTTATATACCAAATTGAATTGTGCTGCCTATTGTGTCCCCAAAAAATTAGTTTTCCACCTGTTACAAGGCTGTGTCCCATTGAGAATGTAATGTTAATCTCTAAGTCTGAAGAGAACAAACTAAAAGACTCCTAAAGAAACAAAACTGGCTCTAAAAAACTTTTTATAAAGTCTGTAATCAAATTAAGCCCTAACAAATGCTTCAGAGACACTTGAAATCTTGCATGCATCTGACTTTTTTCCAAGCTAGACCAAGAAAAGAAACTTGACTATGCAGATAAAACATTTGCAGAATACTGGTTTTTAAAGCTCGGTCAACCCAGCCTTTTTCTATGCACAGAAATACTAAAACCCATCATCATTCAATTGTAGTGGCACTCTCCCTAACTGATGACTGCTCTTGTTGCTGAAACTAACAATAACCATTTGCTCATCAAAGGCTCTCAGCCCATCTGCTTCCAGACATTATTTCCAGTTAAAATGTCCTCCTTGGAAAATAAGAAATTCACATGCGTAAAGCACAAAGATAAATGTGTGTGCATATGTGGGCTGTGCTCTGTGCAGGGATATGTATGTAAAGCAATAAATATGTATTTACTGACATGGTACATGGCTTCAGCCCAGGCAAGGCCCAGACAGTACAGATGTTGGTCAGCATCTGGGCCACGAGCAGAATCGCTTCCAGAGCCTGCCCTGCTCTCCACGGAAACTCAAGCTAATTCAATTTCTGTAGAGCTAATTAGGAATGGAAATGGCCTCACTCCGTTTTTGGAGGCTGGCAAGAAACTTTAGCACTCATCCCAAGACACTGCACAGCATTCACCAGAGTTACTGTCACAGACCAAAGTCTTCATCTCTGGAAAATCTGCCATAACTGCAGATCTACACAACAGATCCACAAAGGATCTGTCCTGTCTGCATTGAAAGAGGGCTGTACTTTGCCACAGGCTAACAGGAAAAATCAATCAAGCTGTTCAACTTCACTGCCCAGCTCACACTCCCGTCTCTTCTAAAGGCTCCAAAATGAACATGAACTTGGGTTCAAAAAATCAGAGCGTGAGACAGGTTAATGCTTGCACACAGACTTCCATTTAAGCTATAGCACCACTGCTCCCAGCCATGTCCCCAAACCCAACTATGTCGACAGGTAATGGGAAGAGGAACAGCAGATGGAGACAAGCAGAGCATCAGCACCAGTCATGGATGTAGTACTCCCTCTGACCACAGACCTGCCTTCATAGATCACACTGACCTCATGCTCAACTGGACAAACTAAGGTTTTATACAGTCTTAGTTGAACTTTGGATCAAATTATATTTCTGTGTGATAAGTGCTTGAAATCCTTAGGTAGCTGCTTTTAATGCCTCAATGGACAAGCCACCTCAGATAACTTAAGGGATGTGATATAACACTTCCCATTGCCAGGAGGTTGTACATATTGCACCAGCAAGCCTTCTCAGGGTCTAGATGAGCCTGCAGCCCTCAGTGATCTCAGCTCATGTCTCAGAGACCCGGTCTCTGTAGCTCTTTGGACTTGGCTTGGTGTTTGGTTAGTCCTGAGCACAGGCTTTTGGAGCACTGATTCCTATGGGAGAGAAAGTTCCACCCAAAGGTCCATCTCACCCCTCAATTTAGTTTCCAGGAGTTTTTCCATACACAAGTGCAACTCTTTTTTTCTTCGGTGCTGGCTAAATTAACTCAATACATCATGCATTTTTTACCAGCCTGCATCACGCACTTGAACTGTTACTCTGTAAAAGATGACACTTCTTACTTCATGGTGCCAATAACTACTGGATGTTATGGACAGTTTTGCCATGAATTGCCTCATGTATTCATCATGCTCTGTTTAATAGATTTCTCCTAGACCAGTTCAAAACAAAAGTACTGGATTTTTATAGGTGCAGTAGTCTTTGGGGAAAAAAAGTGAAGGGAAGAAGCAATACAAATCAATGAAACAATCTCTCTATCACAGAATCATAGAATTGTAGAATGGTTTAGGTTGGAAGAGACCTTAAAGATCATCTGGTTCCAAGCCCCGTGCCATGGGCAGAGACACCTTCCACTAGACCAGGTTTCTCAGGGCCCCATCCAAAGTGGCCTTGAACACTTTCAGGGATGTGGCATCCACAACTTCTCTGGGCAACCTGTTCCAATGTCTCACCAACCTCACAGTAAAGAATTTCTTCCTAATATCTAATCTAAACCTACTCTCTTTCAGTTTGAAGCCATTCCCCCTTGTCCTGTCACTACATGCTCTTGTAAAAAGTCTCTCTCCACCTTTCTTGTAGGGTCCCTTCAGGTACTGGAAGGCCACAATTAGATCACCCCAAAGTCTTTTCTTCTCCGGGCTGAACAATCCCAGTTCTCAGCCTTTCATCACAGGAAACAGCAGAGAAGTGGTACTTGCCATTCCCTTGTAAGAATTATGCACATCATGCTTGGTCTCAATTTGATAAGAAGCAGAAGATGTCAATCCCCAGAGTAAAGCTCTGGACTAGGTAGAGGCAAAGGGAAATGCTGAAGAACCATTTCTATAAACCACGGATTGTTATGAATTTCTCGTTAAGTCAGAGTAGTATTTGTGAGATCATTTTTACAGACAGAAGAAGGTGACTTTTTCAAAGCTCATAAAGACACACAGCTGCAGAAGTGCTTGGTCTTTTTTCTGCCTTGCTACTTAACCCCACCCACCTGAGGCACTGCTAAGTCACTCTCTAGTTTTGTGGGCACCCCTGTTTGGCCATTTAATTTTCTGAAGCCATTGGAGCCCAAATGTCTGAGACCTAAGAGACTACTCCAGCTGAAGCACAGTAGTCAAATTTTCTAAATATTCATTTAATTAAAGACAGCTCATTCCCGGTTTTAAAGTCTAGAAGAGAGGGCACCCATTTGAAATGTGAAGACTGTGGCTCACACCCCTCTGTAATGACTTCTGGACATCAGCATCAGGTGCCAATTGCATCCTCCAGGCTGTGAGATGGAGTCATCCCTTTAAATCCCTCCCTATCCCAGATTGTGGGACAGGATATGGGACATGTGAGAAGTGATCTGGTCTTCTGAAAGGATGCCTTCAGATAGGCGAGGATCCAGGCCTGGAGTGCTGTTGGAGTCCTGTTATGTAGACCTACATCATCACATGCTGTTTCTACCCTTTAGCTGGTTTACACTTTGGTTTCATATTATTTTACGTCACTGGTGCTGGAAGGTTTGGCTTTGTCACAAAACAGTGGCCTCAGTATAACAGACACTGTGTGCAAAATATCCACACTGAACAGCACCTATGACTAATGTAAGTTAAATCTCAATCTACCCATCTCCTTAAAAGCTGAATAAAGTTCAGAAAATTCCTACTTCTGCAACAGCAGTGGAATTACAGTCACAGATGTCTATAGATTACCTCTCCAGCCATGTCCATGGTAACACAAGCCAAAAGTAGCTGGACGTTTGCACTTGAATTCTCCAGATGAAGAATGTGGATTTAATTGAACCCAGATGATACCAATAAGGAGAAATCCTGCCTGCTGCAGTAGAGACCATTGAAAACTGCACGCCCCAGCAGAGACAGTCTGCAGGAGATAAGGAATTCCCTTTGCTTGAACTTGGTCCATTTGCTTCCCTACTGTGATGAAATCCATGGCCAACCAACAGAGGTGCAAAGAAATGGGCTAGCGTAAGAAAATGCCAGCATAACAGGACCTGGCAACCAAAAAAGTAACATAAACAGTTAGTTTCTGACTCCTGGAGGTACCAGGATAACAAAGGAGTGATGTCTGTCTCCTTACCATTTTGTCAGTGCTGAATTACAGTGGAGGAGGCACGTGCAGGGCACAGAGAAAGGGACACATTCGAGCACTGCAACTCTTCTCCCTCAGTTTTGCTCCCAAATGCATTCTGCCCAACAGAACTACCCACCTTAATTTTCTGGCCAGAGTCATCAGTAGAATGAAATACCAGAAAACATCTGCTGGACTGTGTGAAGTGGCACAGCTCCATGGCAGGTCATAGCGATTCAGGAAATGTCAAAGCAGGTGCTGGGTTTTTTTCCAGAATTAAGAAAGCATGGTAACACCAGGATCTTGCTTCTAGAACCTAAAAATGCAGACATCATTCTTTTGACACCCTTAAGAGTTTAGAAAAGTACAGTGGGGACTCACTTCAGTGTTGGAAGTCCTTATATTGAGATTTAAAGTCTGACCCCATAAGTGCACTTAATGTTTGAGATTAGGACTGAGGCATGTAATCCAGATCCTGAAGACATGGGTAGGCATTTCCTGCTTGCTCGTGCAGAAGCCAGAAAGGATTGGTAGGGCCAATGGTGTGAGAGAGCCTCTGGATGCTTCCAGGTATTTAAATTGAGTGTACTGAAGCAATGAAGTACAGGTCAAGACCACGACTGGTGGTGCTGAAGATACTAAGCAGATACTGCATTACCTTTTACAATAAATATCAGCATCTGGATAATTTTAAAGTTATGATTAGGATCAGTGTTTAGGAATGTAAAACTCTATGCATTAATTATTGCTGCATTCTGCAGAGTCTAGAAAGCAACTAATATACTAGGTACTATAAGTACTTCTCAGCCTTGTTTCATTTTTCTGTAATGGCAAGTCCCTGGAAACCCTACAAATTTGCATTAGGGATGAATAACAAAAAGCATCTTGAAGAAACAACTATATTTGTTAAGCACTGAGGAAGATGGAAAAGTTGGGAGAAAAACTGAAGCAGAGGATCTATAGGCCTCATATTGCTTTTTGTTGCATGAGGCACTTCCTTTCTTTATGACTTAGAGATAGCATCAGGTTTCATTCTAGAAGAAAACACATCTAGACAAGCCACATTTGCTGCATCTTTCAGAGCCCTGATCATTGTGGAGAAGAGTGGTGCTACCCAGTGCTGTACAACCATGGGGTTTCTGACCCAGAAGCCTTATCAAATAGCTTGATGATAAACTTAATTTTAGCATTTGTAAAGGCAGGGGATCTACACATGCTGCTCTAACAGTGCCACACAGGGCCCAGCATGACAAAGATTGGTATTAGAGAGTTGTCCGTGTTGCCAAGTTGGTCTTGCTGCACCCTGTAGGGCTCAGCAACACAGAACGGGACAGGTGTTAGTGCAGCTTTACAGCAACTCCAGGGGCAGTGAGGGTTGGTTTATGATTAGAAAACCTACAGCAAAGAGACTGTTTATTTTTGCAGCACCACGAAAAGTCTGAAAAGTTAGGGATAGGACTTGTGTTAGGGGGTTTCCAGGGTTTGTCTCGTGAGTTAGAGGAAGCAATGATCTGGCTGCATATCACGTTGTGGGTTCCAGGTGCTGCAACCTATTGTACTTGAAGACTATTTTTGTGTTGTCCTCCAAGGCCCACAATACTGCAAATTTATGAGGTGAAGGCCTTATACTACATCTGAAGATCTGAATTATTAACAGGGTAAATAAGGCCATGGATAGGGTTAGAGCTAATATTATCTTACTGTGACTTTCTTCAGGGATAAAAAAGGAAGAGGGATTGCCTTGCATGGTGTCCTAGACTATGAACTACTTTTCTTCTACATTTCACACTTAAGATTATGATTTAGAGTTACAGTTGTAACCTAAAGCAGTCAAGCAGAATATTTTCACTACATAGGTCTATGTCTAGGAAGTTGGGGACTTTTTAAAAAAGGAGTTGAGAAATTAAAATTTAAAGTCACATAAAGTTAGATTCTAAGGTAGAACTTTGTCCCATGAGAAAATCTTATTTTAAGGTTAGAGTTAGGGTTAGAGAAACTAATAGACTCAAAACTTACCCTCATCAGAATGAGGGAACCTTTTGCGGGCCAGGGGTTAAGGTAGCTAAAAGTATTAGTATGTGTCCTGCAGACACTAAGGAGGAAACAGCTAATAGCAGAGTTGAAGGGCCAAGACTAACTCCTAGTTTCTGAATTCCTATGTGGGTGCCCTTCAGGCTAGGGTTAGTGTTATAGAGACAAAATTGCCAGATAGGTTATTTTTTGTTGCATCCTGCAGGTGGAGAAGCATCATAGAGATAAGTGGTAAATGTGAGTCCAGGAGATTGTTTATGACTTCAAGTACAGCTGGGCTTACTGGAGACTTCTCACAGTATCTTGTGATTTTCATTAAAAAATGCCTTAAACCAAGGTGGGGGGGTGGGGATGGCACGTGTGTGTGTCAGGGTTGCATTTTAAGAAACTACAGCAGGAAGAATGTCTGGTCTTGCTGTGCCTTGTTCAGTGTAGAAAGATGGGGAGAGGATCTAGATAACTAAAAAGCTGTCTATCCCATACAGTAAATAACAATACAAGGACAAGAGCTCTTGTTCTCACCGAAATTTTTTGTGTAGTATTGAAGAATAATGAACTTTCTGGCTGCATCTGGTTCTGTGAAACCACTCTGCTCCCTCCAGCTTTACCCCAAATCCCCACCCAAAACCAGCATGAAATGCATTTTAGCAGGAGTTATTTTAGACTGAAACTAAGCTTCTCAACCGTTCTATCAGCTGCCTCCACCCTTGCTGCCTGTGGCATGCAAGACAGCACATCAAGACCTGGACCCCAAAAGCAGGTGGATGGGGAGTAGCACCTTCCCTGAAATCATTGCAGAAGGGCTCAGGGCTGCCAAATTCTTTTTCTCACTTCATCCTTCTGAGCTCTTGCACAGCAAAAAAATAATGTTTGGCTGTTTCTTCATCCCTACTCCCAACCCCAAGTCCCAGATGGATGTACAAGGAATCTCCATATACAGAGAGACATGAGGGACAGACAGCCTTCAGTTCACCACCAGGTTTTCAACCTCTGCCTGGCCACTACACCATCCCACAGGGAAGGCATTTGGGTCTCACAACCAATCCCCATGCATAAGATCAGAAATTTCCAAAAGGCCATACCTACCTGAAGTCATGATAAAAGGATCTTGACCATCAAATTTAACTCCTCTCCGTAAAACCCTCCTAGCTCTGTAGAAAGCACCAAGAACAGTTTCTTTTGCTTGTCCAACTCAAACCTTAAACCTGACATTCACAGCCTGTCTGCTTAGTCCTGGGGGAACCTTTTCTTGGAATATAAAAGACACTTGGTCATGCACAATGATGTAACAACTTCAACCCTCCAAAGCAGAACCCTTCTTTCCCAAAATCTTGTTGCTACAAAGCAACTTAACAAAAATATCTCTAAATGCATTGGGATCTGCACCCACCATCCAAGGCAGTTATGTAGACAGGACCTGCCTTATTTGAGTATCTCTAACTTCTGTCCTTTCCTGCCTTTTTAGGAGCTGCAGGATGCAACAAGGAGAGGCTCTTTAGCTGCTTTAGGTACTCTCCCATCACCCTGACATTAGTAAATATACTCCAAGATAGCTCCACCCTTAAACCCATAAACAGATGCCTCTCTTACTCTCTGTGTCCTGCATAAAAACACTGTCTAGATGCTTTAAATCCCCATATCCCAAATTGTAATCTAATCCCTAACATCATAAATTCCCAGGGGACCATAAACTACATTAGAAGCCCCAAATCCCTTTAGTATGAATCCTCCCCGTCTCCTTCTGGTCTGTGCAGGATACAGGTACAGCATAACTTGTTTGGCTGCTTCATTTTCTCTACCTCTAACCTGAAATATGTTGTGAAATGCAATCATACAGCAGGACAAAACAGCCTTCATCCCCCATGGTTTATTGCCCAGGCTTTACATGTCTCAGTAAAAATGTCTTTAAGTGCATAAATGTCTGCCATGAGAAATTTACCCCTAAAGTGATATGTGGCCCATGGGGCCATCCCATTCCTGAAATCAGTTAAGTCAGAGAAGCAAAAGCAGCCAGACAGGTTATTCTTGTCACAACCTGCAGAGCCCAGAAAGGCAGGCAGAGAGCTGCTTTTAGTGGGGCACTTGCACGATTTACAGAAGTGGTTGGTCCTCTGAGTACATTTGAGGTTGAAGCTGTTTAGGAGTCCAGAGCTGAAGGAACTTTAGGGCATCATTACTGCATCATTGTGCAGTGGCCAGCCAGGGAGATGGGATGTAAGAGGAATATAGCACATCGAGCAGAGGATCTCTTCCTGTTTGAACTGCTACCCAGGTACATTTCAGGTTGAGGTTACGGTTAGGTCTAGGGTTTCAAAACCTAAAGCAGACAGGCTTTTCTTGCTGTATCAGGCAGAGCACAGAAAGTTCAGTAAGCAGACACTTGTTGGTAGGCTAGGTCCCTGTCTAGGACTCTCATATATTGGCCTAGTGATCCAGAAAACACTGCATTTAAAGTCATAATTATTGTAATACTTTCCAGGGCCTATAAATTAAAATAATTCGGCTGCTTGGGGAGCTCTATGCCTTTCTCAGCCCCTGAAAAAGTGAATGGTTTGGGTTGGAAGGGACCTTAAAGATCACCTGCCCTGGCCAGGGAAACTTCCACTTGCCCAGGTTACTCACAGTCCCATCCAGTCTGGTCTTGAACTACTCTGGGAATGGGGAATTCACAACTTCTCTGGGCAACCTGTTCCAGTGCTTCATCACCCTCACAGTAAAGAATTTCTTGACAATATCCAGTCTAAACCTACCCTCCTTTAGCTTAAGGGCATTCCCCTTTGTCCTGTCACTACAGGCCCTTGTGTTAAGTCCCTCTCCAGCTTTTTACAGGCCACCTTTATGCACAGGAAGGCTGCTATAAGGTGTCCCCAGAGCCTTCTCTTCTCCAGGCTGAACACCCTCAACTCTCACAGCCTGTCTTCATCAGAGAGGTGCTCCGGCCCTGTGGGTTGGTTTAACACAGCCTGGTTTTTAGTGGGCAGGAAAAGCTGCTCGAAACTTCTACTGTGTCCAGCACAGAGCCAATCGC
>QWTY01032167.1:2216-15526 GCA_008033365.1 Pseudorectes ferrugineus | reverse complement strand
AAGCCATTAATAAGATGTCTGGATCAAATCAATTAATTCCAGGCGGTGAAAAGATACAAGGTTTGGGTTCAGACCTAATAACATTTGTCTGTGGAAGTGTGTTCTTGTGAGGTTTTCATTCCAGAGCAGCTTTCCTACAGCAGTGCTGAATGGCCACATCTCAGTGTCCATTATTGTCAATTTTCCTTCTCCCAGGGGGCTGAGTCCTGGCTGAGGGCACCGAGGCAGTTCTGGTACCTGGGCACCGTGAGAAATCCCCTGTTCCTTAAAATCAGCAGGAGAAACACTCAGGAATTACCTCAGCCACCTCCTCATCTCTTGAAATCTGAATTTACCTCTTGTTTTAGGTTTGCCTATAGCAAGAGAAACACCTGAAGGTGCTGCTGAGCTCCCCCCTCAAGCCAGGAGGGGCTCAGTTTGCAATCTCAGCGTGTGTGGGGATATTTGAAAGCAGTTTCATCCTCATGATGGCTTTGTCCTATTGCTGCAGCATCTTCCACTGAAGCTCTGGTCAAACCCCCACCTTTTGCAGAGCCAGCTTGGTTTCCTTCACTCCTGCAGTAAATTACAGCTGCTGTGCTGCAGTTTTAGCTGTTGTGCATCACACAACTGTATGAGCAGGCACCCTTAGAAACAGTTCCACGGGATGTATGCATGAGCAGGGCAAGGAAAACACTTGGGTTCATCTCTATTGCCTAAATTATTCATTTATTTTATTTCCTTCTGGTCTAAATAAAGAATGCCAGACAAGCCCAGATTGCCTTTATGGCTCTTGTATCTAATAAAGATGCATTTAGGAAATCATTTTGTCCTCCTCCTTCAGAGGCAAAGCAGACAAACAATTCTTTTACTTAAAGAGTGTTTTCCATCAATTTTGGAATATGTTCAGTTTTTCAAATGGAAGGGCAGAGAGAAGCATCATGTTTCCTCTTCAGTCCATATTTTAGGAGCCATACCTGTAATCCTCTTCAATTCCTACAAGTCTGTGCTGGTCTAACTCCTCATGAACAGAGATTCTGGGATCTGGAAATGGAGAAATATCAGCTTTGTGCAGTCTGACAATCTCCCATCCCACAGGATTTAAGTCTTGTTTAAACAAAACACTTCAACATGCAGTTAAGATGCAAAACTCTGAAGCTACTGATATAGGTAAATTAAGCACAAAAATAAGTGTATATTTTGTGGGAATGAAGACTTTAATGCTCATTATATTATTCATACTATTCTTAGGTTTTTGTGGTCTTGCACAAAACTTCTTAATGAGGCCAATATCATAAATTTTGCCCTAGCAGCTAAATTTAGAGGTTTACCTATGAAAAGTGTGGTTGATAATTCATCTTCCAGCAGCAGAAACTTTTAATGGGAGCTCTGGCAGTCTAATTTCTGTGGCTAAAGTTATGCTTAGGTCACAGGCATGCAAAGCACTTTAATGCTGCAGTGCACCTGCAAGGTGAAATAACAGCAAAAGCACATTTCTGACAACCTTCACCTTGCTGAAAATATCTTCTGATTGCTTTTCTGTGATGGACAGCATTTGTAGGGGCTGAGTTAAACAGAAAAAAGTTTTGCATTTTCTGAACAATTTGTTATATATATATTACATAAATAAATTATATTTATTTATGACAGCATTGAGGGGAGGGCAAATGTGGTCTCTAAATGTTGCTGTTTTGGTGATGTGACCATGGAAGTGTGAAATTCTCACAGATGTTCATGACTCACACTCTACAGTTGCTATGGCCCAGCTCTTCCCTGGAAAAATGTCCACGGATTTCAGTCTGAGTGGTTTTCTGACTCTGTTCATAGCTCAAGTGTTGCTAACTACAATTACAAGTTTCTTTTCTGGCCTGAATTCAGGCCCCCAGCCACTCTACACCCCAGATCATCTGAAGCAGCATCTCGAGGCAGGTGAAAGCTCCTCAAACACACACATTTTGCTTTTATTCACTTTTTCTGAAAAACCCATTCCCAGAGCACCAGGAGAGCAAAGCAAGCAAAGTGCACCTACAACACATCCCCTGCACAGAAATTAAAACACTGAATTATAGTCCCAGACCAAAGCTCAAATAAAGAATTAACGAGATGTCAGCATTTCCTGTCCTAAGAGCACATTAATTATTGGCTAATGTTGATTGAGGCTGTATATTTTTCTAGGACAACCAAGAAATGCTGCATTGAGGTCTTCAACATCGGGAACTTCTCTAAAAAGGAAATATTTATCCCAGCACTGCAACATACACTCATTCTTATGATTGCTCTTGAAGATTTAAAAACAGATAAAGGATAAATTAAGAATTATCTGGGTTCTTTAGGTCAGGTCTGACATGAAACCAAATGAGATTCAGAAAATACACTTTTTCATTCTCTTTCATTACTTTTCACATTTTTGCTCTCTCACAAGCCTGGGTTGTGGCTGGCTCGAGATGCAACAAAACATTTAGCAGGAAGAGCTTCTGTTATTCCTGGCACAGCTGGGAGCAGGAGTTTCCAGAGCGCCTGGGAGTTTTCTGGCCAAGCCTTCAGACTCAAGAGGCTCATCTAAACTCCAGACATCACATTCATTCCCTGAGCTGCCTTCTGCTGCCACCAGCCTGGCAGAGGATGGGATTTGTGATGTGGCACAAGGTACCCTCCCACTTGTACCCGCACCTGAAAAGATCTCCCCTCTCTCAAATTAAATAAAGAGTATTTAATTTGATCACGCTGAAGAAAACATATTATCTTTAAAGGCCAAAAAGAAATCCATCCTGAAAAATATCGTATCAATTCTTAGCTTTTTATTCTGAGCCCTGACAAAGGCTGAATTCTGTGCTATCCATTTTAAACTGTCTTCTCTGATGTTTTTTTCTGAAGCCCAGGGTGAAGACTTTCTCTAATTCCAGCTAAAGCCACAAAACTCAGTGCAGCCATCAAAAATGAGAACAATCCTCTTTTTTTCCAGAGCCAGACAAACAGACTTAGCCAAAAAATGGATAACAAAACTGAGACAGACCACTTGCACAATGGCTGGGTATAGGACAAAAATTACCATTAAAAACATATCTTCATGCCAGAAATAGCTAAAAATACCAGGTCACTGAGGTGTACTGCAAGAGCAAAGATTCTACACTAAGAGCATTAATTGCAGCCATTAAAAATAAACACTGAAACTTGGAATAACGTTAACAAGTACAAAACCAAGACAGAAATAGTTCTGATCTTAAGATACAACCCTGGCTCAATAAATGAGACATCTTAGAAGTGCTCAGGTTTAATCAGATTAGCAATCCCATTTGAGTGCGTTTTACCAAAAATAGGATAAATATATAAGAAGTTGTATGAGTATAAAACTGGCTTGTGGTGCAATTATTTCCCTCCCTCTCCATGAGAGCTGGAGCAGGAATTTTACACAGCAGTAAATATATCCAATATATCCATAGTTGGTATAGCACGTTCACTGGGCAGGGTGACAGCACGGTCATGAAATTCCTTAAACATAAATATACTGGAAAGTATCCAGAAATCCTGGTCCTAGAAATATACATTTGCTGGGAGTTCTGGCTGTTTTTTCAGGATTATGCAGCACAGCCTTGCTTTTGGAGGAAAACATGGATTTGAGGTGGCCCAAAGGGAGTATCCAAGTGGGAGGACACAGGGAAGGGGCTGTAAATGCTCCACCCTGAGGATCAGAATCGCTCACCTGGGGCTGAGATACACAAGAACAGCTTCAGAAATCCTCTGGAAATGCCTAATTCCTCTGGAATAAATGGCACCACTCTGATATCACCCAGCTTTCACCTTCTCACTCTCCTGAGCACACACGTGAAGCCCACACACACGGAGGAGGAAAAACCTGACAAGCTGCAAAGTTCTCATTAGTAGTGACGAGCCATTAAATTTTATCCCCACTACTACAGTCACCTCCACTCCCAAGTGCTAAATTTACACTTGAGAAAGGCTGAAATCAGCCACTTCCCAGTCAGTTCCACTTAATGTTATTCAAATTTTAATCCAGTTAAGCTCCAGCACAGACAAAACTGTATTTTTTTCCTTCTCAACAAGGCGGAAAATGAGTTGAAAATGACACTGAAGCAGACGCATTAACTTCCTTTGATGATGTAGCTCAAAGCCTAAAACCAGTAAATCATGGACGTGGATAGGATCACTCAGCTCTTCAGTTTTGGGTTTCAGAGGCTGTTTTCTACCAGTTGAGCTTTCTGACTCAGTTGAGCTTTCTGACTTAGCTCCTGATGGGAGCCAGAAAACTCCAGAGCCAGGCTGATGAAGTAGCATGAGCCGTGCCTTTAGGCAGCCGAGAGTCATTACTCATCTTAGCTGAGAGCTGAGATGTCATCTTTCATATTTTTATGATTAAAACCAAAAATACTCCAATTACCAACAGAATGCAGACTAGCAGCAGTCTGTCTCTGCAGTGAGACCTGGGTGGGTGGTACAGGAGCATCCTTCTCAGCTGATCATCAGCCCTCCTCTGCTGCCTGGGGAAAAACTCATCCTTGTTGATTTTAAATCTTCCCAACAATGTGCTGCTCCTCGGTGGTGACATTAAAGTTTGAACACACGGCTGCAAACACAGCTCCATGCACAACACCCTCAGATGGGCTGGGATTGCCAAGCCAACCCTCACCCCTCAGAATTCCCACCCCTTCTCCTCCAGCAGCACCAAGGGAGCATGGCTGGGAGGCACTGCTCCAGCCCCAGCTCTGTTTGAGCTGTCACCCTGGTCTCCCTCCCTGCCCAGCCCTCTGCCAGGCTGCACATCTGGGATAAATACTCGACCTATATAAAGAGCCTGTGACAGGAAATACCTCAAACCAATCCAACTTGGTTTTAAAACCTTTTATAAAGTGTAAGGTCTGAGTTTTATGAAGACCTGCTGTGTCTGCTCTAGCAAGTTTAAACATTTATAATTTTTTTTTTTTCCTAGCATCACATCTGTTGTTATTATTTCATATGAAATAACAAGAGAAATTAATAAACCCAAACACTTCTCATAAGGCATAGAAGTTATCATAGTGCCCAGAGCTGTTGCTCAGACAGTGATTGCAGAGGAAAGTTGTGTGGTTACAATTAACCTCAACTCGAGCTTTGCACTCCTTCCCAACCCTTAAAAAGGAATCCGTTTGTAATTTCTAGAGCAGAGTAAAAGAAAAAGTAAGTTTGGTTGGGTTGTCTGCTTCTCACTTAATTACTCTTTTTTATTTAACCGATTTTTCATTTGGTAGGCTCTGCATTCTTAGATGGACAGCTCTAAGACAGAACTAAAATGTCAGAACTTATACATTTAAATGCCCAAACAGTGGAAAACTGCTTCAGTGAAGGGATGAAAAATCGGCCAGGTGCACACAGCAAATAACCAGAGGTTCTTTGGATATACCCAGAAGTGCAGAAAAGCAAAAGATTTAGGAACTCATATAACAGAGCTTTCTTCTTTCCTTTAAAGCCCACTATGTCCAAGCTGTTGCACCCTTGAGCAGCACCCTGAGAGCAGAGGATTTCAGAGTTCAAAGCACCAAGAAGCAACATTTCAAAAAACAGCTAAATCTCTGAGATCTGAGAAAATCAAATCCAGGCCTGGATTGAAGTGTGACTACCCTCTTTTATTTAAAAAAAAAAAAAAACCAAACCAACAACCAAAAAAACCCCATACCCCAACCCAAACCCCTGAAACAAATAAAAAAGAAAAGAGTAGAGGAATTGTAGGGGTGCATGAGAGATGCTTCCCTCGGGGGGAGGTCTCTGATTGGCATTCGGGCTCACTGAGGGGACACAAACCCCAGGGCAGCACAGGAATCCCACTGGAAAATATGGAAAATCCAAGGACAGAGCCCAGCTTGCAATGATTTACTCCCTAAAGCAACTTTAGAGAAAGGCATAATTTTAAGGAGCTCAGAAAGCCCCCTCTGCAGCCAGGCTCTCCCTTTCCCACATTTCTTCAGGTGTGATTCCCTGAGTTTTTGTTCATCTTCCCGAGGATTTCAGGTCTCAGGTGACTTTTTAGCTTTCATGTGTCCATTGTGAAGATGGTATTTGGACATGCCAGAGTCTCTCTGTTCAACTTCCCCCTCTCTACCTGCCTTCAAACTAATCATGGAAAAGTCATCTTAGGGAAATAACTCAAGAAATAAATTTTAAAATGCCTCCAGCCCAAGCAAGCACCAGGATTCTGTGGGTTTAAAAGCTTGGTTAATACCTTTAAAATTCTGAACACTCAGCAATTTCTCAAGGCTCTGCGCTTCCTGCCTGCAGAAAGAGAAATGCTAAAATTGAGAAAGACATCGCTTTTGGTGTCTCTGAGAGGATTGTAGGGAAGGACTGGAGCTTCAGCTGGGAGGTCGGTGGGAAGCTCCAGCTCCAAGCTACGGAGCAAAGGAGATAAAGCAGTTCAAGCAAGGTTCAGACAAATATCTCTGAGGGTGGGCACCTCTCCAACCCAAAGGACTGAGTGTTCAGAGCTCCTTTCTCCCTATTCCAGCTTCCTACGGTCGTGCAGCCTTATGCAGCCCGCAAAAGATTCCCAAAATTCATTCTGTCCAAACATCTTTTCTGCTTTGTTTAACAATTCAGCCGTGGTCCAGCAAAGGCTCATAATCACAGGCTCCACATTTAGCACATTGGAGGCTTCACTGGTTCAAAGCAAAGTGTGTCAGGAGCTCCAAATGAATTGGAATGTGAGTTATTAGTGAGTATAAAACTGAATGCATTCACGTCTGCCTGCTCCAGGCTGGAAGCCCAAAAATCCAAGCTGAAGGCAACTCATTTCCCAGCCTGTGGAGCCAAGGAGGAGAGCTCAGGAGAGCACCCAGATAAACTCTGATTTTTATCAGTTGCCCAGTGAGGTTTGACATCCTTTCCCTGGAGAAAAGTGCCCACATTGTCACCAAGAGATTCATCTCCACTGCAAAACACTGTTTTAATGTGAAAAGTGCAGGTCATGATTTGGGACTTATTAACTCCAGTGCTGCCTTGGAGAGCCCATCCTCCTTCCCACCCATAGGAGCCAAAAGTATTTTCTAACTGCAGGTATTCTGCACTTGAAAAGCCATGGAATAGGGAAAGCTTCAGGGCAAGGTGCCCTGAGCATAAAATTCCTCATTTTTCAACTTCCTAATTGGAAAGGGAAAAAATCTGATTCAGGATTAATGAGAAGAAATATGGAAAGTCTTGCAGAGGAAAAGTTCTGTGCTATTTTCTGTCCATTTCTTCAAAGAGTTCTGTGGCACTTTATCTGCACTGACTCCATGCTAGCATTTTTTATCATATTTTAAAAAGTTTCCCATTTTATTCCTCTTGTAAGAGAGCAGGGGGTCTACATGTCTGACTGCCATTTGACTTGCATCCAAGCACCAAAAAAGCCAAGTACTTATTTGGAATATGGAACAAATCAGATGTGTCGGCAGGATTTTGTATTCCACAGGCTGCCAGCCTCAGAACCCTCAGCCCTCATTCCTGCAAGTTTGGCAGCTGAGGAATTTATCCATTTTCTTCTCTGAGGCCCTTGCATTTCATCCATCTCTTGGCTTCTGCAGTAGCCGGACTCACTTTGTCAGCATTTTCAAAGGGCCTTGGAAGAACACTCGGAGTTCACTCGCATTTCTGACTCTGTGTATGATTCCCCAATCCTTTGTTCCACTCCCAGATGGAACCACCATTTTTGGGGGCCCTTTTTGTCACTTCCATGTATCTAATGAAACACCTGATGCAAAGGAACTGGTCTAGGTGTGAGGCACTCGTCTGGGGAGCCTGCAGGAGTTTTGGACTGCAGTCCTCTGCTGGCATCCAAAATTATCCAGAGCAGCCTGAGGAATAAAATATCCCCCAGAAGAGCTGTCAGACTCTTTTCTCTTTGTCTCAGCTGGGGTGTGTGCTGGCCTGGCTACTCCTCTCCTCATCCCTCCACTCCCCAGCAGCATAAGAGCTCTGGCCTCACCTGGGGGAAGTCTCCTGCTCCAGGGATGGGCATTGAAGACTGAGACACATCCCCACCTTCTTGGGTCAGCCCCATCCTGCAACAAATCCAAATCCACTCCAGATTTACCATGGGAAATTCCAGGCTCCCCACCAGCCATCTATATAAACCATTTATAGCCCAGATTTACTTTTGGTAGAGTTCTCAGTGGAATTTTTGGTTGGAATTTAAAGACAGTGCAGTCTACATACTCTGGGATAAAGCTGGGTCTGTCCTCTGGGATAGGGTACTTGCCATCCACTTTGTGATGACAAACACAATTTTAACTGTTTCTGAAGTGTCTTCTGTAACTTAAAATCACAGAATCACTAAGGTTGGAAAAGACCTCCAAGATCATCAAGTCCAACCTTTGACAGTATTTTTCAGTACATAAGCAATTAAGGGCAAAAAGGAGAAAAATCATGTTGTCAGGGGCTGAGGTTCTATATTTAGGCAATCACATATGAAAGGCTGTTTGGCTGAAATTGCAGGTTCTGTTATCAGTCAGTGAAATGTTTTTGGGAAGGTTGAGGTCTGGTCCCTTGTTTTCAGACATCCTCTGTCTTGTGCATGGGGAAAACTCGTTACACTATTGAAAATTATCTTGGGGAGGGGGGAAAAGAGTGTGTGAGAGCCAAATCTGGCCTAAGGGGGGTTGTACCTGTGCTGTAGGGAGTGCTGACATCCAGGTCGGAGATCAGCTCTGCCAAGATGCTTTGAATTGTTCCCTTCCTTTGACAGATGTTTTAGGAGCACCCTGAAAGTAGTGAGGAGCCATAAACCTGTCACAATAAACCACCGTATCTCTGAAGGGGAGAACGTAAAATACTCATTTTTCTGGGAAAGAGGGAGAAAGATGGGTTTCAGTTTGCTCCCACTGCAAGCAACGCCTTGTCCCAGCACACCAGAACGATTGACGGGCTCAGCATCTCCCGTAAACCCTGGATGTGGAAAAGGAAGGGATGAGCTCCCCTGTCAAACACAACTCCCTGGAAGTGGGAGGCTGCTCTGCTTTCTAAAGTTCAAATGAGGAAACAGCTAAAAAGCGAATCTGGGGACAATGGGGACTGCAGAGCTCCTGGAAGACAAGCAGGGACATTTGGGCTTCCCCCTCAGGGTCTCCTCTAGGTCCCAGCCAGAAGGACTAATCCTGTAGAGCCAAAATGAAGGGAAACAACCAGAAAACCACTAAGTTTGTGATATATGGGAAAGTGAGGAAGAAATCATCTACAGCGCTCAAGCCCCATAATCTAAGCAAGAAAACCAGATTTAGGAAGGTCTATCAGCCACTGTCTGGATGAGCTGCTGAGGTCCAAAAGAAAGAATCAACATGAATAGAGGACTCTGGTGCTTTATCCAACTGAGTCCTGTTGTGGAACTTTCAAAATTCCCGTATTTTTTAAAGTTTATAACTATAGATATACACATAATTCTTTAATACCAACTTCATGAAGATCTCAGTTGTGTTGTTAGTTGGACTTGGTCTTTGGGAATCATGTTGATTGTGTGAAAACAACAGTTTTGCCAGGTACATACCTTAAATAATTCCCCAGCAGCCCCAGGCTGATGTATAGTCACACAAGAAGTCTGTCTAGCAATTCATTAAAAAAAGAAAAAATAAACCACAAAATAAATCTGTAAGTAATTAACCTCCCCCACAAAAAAGCTCAATTAATCACTTCCACTATTCACTTTGAAAGTAATATTTTCTGTGTCAGTAGCTAGAAACTACAGAGCAGATACAACGTGTAGCAGAAAGAATTAAAAAGACTTTTAACCATGAACTACGTTTAACTTCTGCACACAACTTTTACTGCGTTCCTTTCTTGGCCTGTTGGATGCAGCAGCACTTTTGCAATTACAGCATCCTGCTAATGCTGGGGTGAAAGCAGGAGCAGAACTATTATTTACTATTATTTACTATTATTTACTATTATTTACAGGCCTGTGCATTTATAGGTAAATAACCACAAAGAAACAGAAGATTAATCCCGTATCTGGGCACTTTCACTCCTAAATCCACTCGGCTCCAGCCATGAGTCACAGCTACTGGAAGTCACTTGCCAGCTTTTTTTCACTTTCCTGCAATGCCAAATCCCAGCAAGGCAGCCCCACGGAGCCCAGGCAGTGCAGGTTTGGGGGGCATTTGTGTATCAGAATAGGAAATTATTCACTCTTCCTAAGCCAAGAGTAAAATGGGTTTCTCCAGCTCTGACACAGTGATATTATCTCATGTAATTCTTCGAAATGTAATATTATAAAATATGCTTCACAGTGTGTTGGGGCTGATTCCCCTTTATAAGACAGAACCTTTAAACACCTCTCCAGAATCAGAAAGTCACTTTAAAGCCTTGTTTGGAAAAATGATGTAAATCACTGAGCAAATAAGGAATGAAGCCCTTGTCCTTCCTTGTCTCCATTTAACCCATAGCAATATGGTGCAAGGCCTTGCTCGCTGCCACCAGGATGTTCCCCACCAGAAGGGAAGCATTTTATGTCCAAAACAGCACTTTAGAGATCTGTCAGCAGACTCACCAGAATATCCTTTGTAATTCAACTCGAGCAGGGCTGGAGAGATTAACAGCTACACCCAAGTGCTCTGAAGATGCCTTAAGTGATCCCCACACACTTCCTCTGATGCCTTCACAGGCACTCTGACTCCCTGAGTCACCATCTGGCATCTCTTCATTATTCGTGTTTTTCTCACCTTTTTTCTCCTTGCCATTTTTAGCTACGGGTAGAAAAGAGAAACAGTTTTCCTTTTCCACCTGTCAAGTTGATTTGGCACTGCCTGGTGAGTGCACGAAGGATAAAACGCCTTGCTCCTCTCTGATAGTGCTCCATCCCTTCCAGCACACAGCAGACATCCAGAACACCCTGCTCTTGCCCACACTGGGATGTTAAAACCTCGGGAGAATGGAATCATAAATGTTCCTTTTGCTGTGCCACAAGGAAATTATAAATGTGGTTGCATCAGGAGTAATGAATTAACACTGCAGTGTGTTTTACTAATGGTTTGATGTAGGTGTTTCTCATTGCTTGACTAGATATGCAAACAGCCCACCAAACACCTTTTGAAGCTGAAATAGCCAGAAAAAGAGTCCAGAGGAGCAAGGCTTGACCCTGAAAGAGACAGATGTGCTCAGTGAGCTGTGGCTCAGGAATCCTCATCAGGAAAACAATCCGACAGCAGCAGTGGTGGAGACCCATCTTTGGGTTGGCCACAGTTTCCTCTGAACATCCTCCCTTGATTGTCCAGGCACTGAATTTAAAGGTGCATTTTAAAAGGCAAATAATTCTGACTAGATCAGAGCTTTGCTCATTCCCATTTTCCTTGAGTACCCCGTGTTAAAGGCACATATTTTTATTTCCATAAACCAAATAATCCCACAAGACATCACCTCACCAGAGGCCTGACAAGGAGACCAAATCTAGAGCATCCTTTGCATAATAGCAATAAAATCACAAGAAACCACTGTGTGAATATGACACTTAAATCCCAGCTCTGTCCTCAGACCACCAATCTTTTGGTAGTTTGCTTTTTACACAGACAGCGAATTGGGCAAGACTTAAAAATCCCAGCTCAGATATTGAAAATTCAGGAAATTACTTCTTCTGCACCACAGCTTTTACTTCCACTACTTCATCTTTCTGACAAACTCAAAGTTCACGTAGCTGACAGAAATCTTCATTCCAAACCCAAAAGAAATAAGTGAAATTTGGTTGTGAGCCATGGGATTGACCTGTCTAGCCAGCTCACTGAACAGATAATAACATTAAACCCCAAGACTGAATTCAGCTAATGAGTGTCTCATATTGTGCTGGCATTTCAGGAACAAGTCTAGGCTCAGGTTCAGACTATTAAAATCTATTCAGTGAAATCATCCCCCTTTTTAAAGAGGTTTTTTTAAAGAGACATTTTTCTCATCTTAAACACGAGGTTGAATTCAGAGAAGGCTGCTGGAAGAATTATCTTTGAAAGTGGTTTTCTCTGGCATAATCAAATGTGTTTATTCCCTTTTTTTCTTTCTCTTTTTACATTATTCATTGAAGCCAACGACACTAATCAAACAGGTTTGGCCAATTTTGAGGGTATTGCTCATTATTCATTCTTAGTCGTCCCTTGTCCTCTTTTGTTGTGATGTTCTTTAAAGGATGGGCTCTTAAATAGAATGGTGAACATTTCACTATTCTACATATTTTAGAGGTGCTGAGGAGAAAATAGAGGCTGGTAGATGAAAGAAAGCTCATTAAAAGCCACGTTTTCATCTTTGCTTGTCACATATGGCAATTAGGATGCAATGCAGGTCATATTAAAATTCATGGCATATCCACCTAGGGCCAGTAAGTTCATTCTTAAAAGTTCCTATTACAAGAACTTTAATCAAAAGCTTTAAAATTAAAATCTATGTTCTAGGTCACAGGAGTGCTCCTCTTTCTCTGGGCTGCTCAGGGAAGGAAGGTTTAAGAGAGGGGGATACCAAAGGCCTAGAAAAGAGCAGCACTGGGGTTACCCAGCACATGAGAATTTCTGTGCTGGTGTACCTTGGGGACCACTTCTGAAGTGCTTTCAGCTCTCAGTTCAATGCCTTATGTGTCACTGTCTCATTTCTTCTTTCTAGTGAACAAAATCACCACTCAAATGCCAGTAACACCACAAACCCGTCATGTTTTTAACTTCACACACTCGTCAGATCTCCGCCCCCATTTCGCACCAAAATATCTCCAGTTTCTCCTGAATAACATCCCTGTGATTCAGCTTTCCCTCCTCATTCACTCATTGATCTCTCTCCAAGCTTTCTTTATCTTGATAAACATCTCAATTAATGTACTATCAGTCTGTTTTTATAAATTCAAACTCTTTCTGCAGGATAATTTCCATGGTTGCTTGCTCTGTCCATTTTATCCTCTCCTTGCCTTCCCTTTCTGACTCCTCACACACATGTCCCAGAGAGGACCCGACCCATCCTATGCACTACACGAATTAAAAAGAAATAACAAACCAAAAACCTTAAGAATTGCATTGTTGAACAGGTGGCAACATTGCAGAAAAATAAACAAATATGGGGCAAGTAATCAGTGATGCATCTGAGGAGTTTCATCAAGCCTGGGGAAAGCACCAAGTAAGATGAGACAAAGGAAATCCTGATTGCTAAACACAGACAAATGTCGGGTTGTGCAGAGATCAAACACTGGGAGATCTGTGAAACGCAGAACAAATGTGCTCTAAGCCTCGCTTTGAGCACTGCCATGTAAATAAATATTACTCCTTTATTTTCTAAATGCATTCAGAATTGAGGTATGGCCAGGAAAGGAACTACAAGTTTAAGTTTTGTAAATCAAATCAAATCAAAATAATTACAGA
>QWTY01032165.1:0-14672 GCA_008033365.1 Pseudorectes ferrugineus | reverse complement strand
CCCCAAGTCCTTCTCCTCAGGGCTGCTCTCCGTGAGTTCTTCTCCCAGCCTGTGCTCATGCCTGGGGTTGCCCTGACCTAGGTGCAGCATCCTGCACTAGGACTTATTGAGTCTTATTAGGTTCTTGTGTGATTCAGAAAACAAGAAAGACGCTTGTGCTTCTTGCAAGCAGGAGGAAACTGCTCATGTAAACAGTGTAGTAAGTAGCATCATTCATAATATAAAGGAAATAGAGATCCTGAAGTATCTTCACAGATAAGGCTAACTGTAAATACCCTCTAGTCTGACCTCCATTCAAACACTGACCAGAGTTAATTTCTCTTTGAATTATTACTTTTAAAAAAGATTTTTTTAAAATTATGGAAATACATTGTTTTTTAGTATGTATGTAACTTACCTACCCTCTACATTATTTCCCAAATGAGTTTATCTGAGTTCTAGCTCTTGTACTTCTATTTTACACCTTTATAATTTGTTATTGATTTTCTCTTTATTAATTCTGTCACAGTATCATCTTCCTCTTGGCGACAGCCATAAACCAGAGTAAATGAATGTGTGAGAGAAGAAGCCAGTGATTAAACACTATCAAAAAATTGTATACCCTTCGAGGCATTGAATGCTAGAGAAGCACAGTAAGTAAGGGTTGTCTGAAGTGATATAAGATAGACCTTGTGGATAATTCACCTTCCTTCCCTCCTCTAAACCAAGTACCATGATATCTAAACTCAGCAGCAGTCAGTAATGTGCAGTAGAAATTAATCTCATATATGTGACTATGATTTCATATTTTTCATCCTGGCTCAAAAAAGCACTATGCCTCTCAGTGCCTACAAGTCTAGAGTTTGGGCTCTAGTAATACAGAAGTCATCATCTGATTCTGATTTATCACCCCAGCAGGAGAGAGATCATATAGAAGTTTCATGGATATTTAAACAGTAGCAAGCAGTCAGAGGTCTGGTAGAAATAAGAGTAAAACTTCCTTTTGGAGGAATTAACGATTAAGAAAATGGGACAGTGGGGGATAAGGGAGGGAGGACTAGAAAGATGGAGAAAGAAATAAGGAAGAAAACCACTTTCCCTGTGAAATATTTCTAAGAGCAAAAGCAGAAGCAGCTGAATCCAGGTTTCAGTGAATCCAGCATGCAGAAATACAATTGCACAAGACCTACACAAATCATTTTACTATGATGTCCTTAGAGCTTCTGATCTTGGCCATATTTGGTTTGAGGTATTATTTTGATTTTTATTTCCACTTCTACTTACCTGTTTCCATAAACTTCGTAAAAACTTTCTTGCCAGCTATTTACAATACCCAATACAGACTTATGTTAAGAATAGTTTCTAATATTGGTAAACACAAAATGTCATTTCTTTAAGGTTTTTGTAACATTTTCCAGGATCTAGCAACCAAGCATTCTCCCTTTTGATTTTGACAGGTCAATATGATATGCTATGCTTGGTTTAATAGATGATTTTGAAGAAATCTTATCTAAAGAGGTTTTCAGTGGTTGATATTTGCCAGGAAGAGTCCCAAACAGGCAGTATAATAATTTCAAATATGATTCTAGATGTCTTAATATCATCATCACACCCTACATGCTAGGGAGAAAAAATTAACAATGCTCAAAATTGTGTGCAGAGAGCATGAAGGATAAAAAACATAGCAGCAATGATACTGATACATAAAACTCTATTGTCTTACCCACCAATCTTGCCTTTTACCTTGGAGCATGAATAGGGTCAGCACAATTACTACAAACTCTCAGCTTATTGGGAGCCTTGGTAGATCATAAAGCCAGATGGACAGGATAACTACTTAATCTCTCTTTGAGATAAAGGCAGATATCATTATTCTTAGTAAAGGTCTCAGCAAAAACCATAGTACAATTAAACATGGTGAATAGAAAAAGAAAATACATTTGCACATTTTTCTACACCAGATGCAAAGACTACTGTCAGGCAATTTTGTAGCACAAAGAAAATGTGATAGATGAGGAGAAAGGTGAATTTTACAGCTCAATATGAGATGTGCTAAACAACATATGAAGGAATGATGTTATACCACTAACAGGAGATTTAAATGGGTTATGTACAATGTCTAGAGAACTGCTGAGAGCTTACTCAGTATCTGCAATAGTGCATGAAAAGATGAAAAAGTGTCAAGTGACTGGAAAAAAAGGCTTAATTGTCAAACTGCCAGAGAGAGCAGTTCTGCCAGGTTGTAATAAGGAAGTTATTGGGACCTGCTGATTTAAGGATTTCTAGTTTAGTAGCTGTTACTTAATCTCCTTAATTACTGCAGGAAAGCAAAACATATTACATCATCGAGTTCCTTCCCTCTCTTCACCAAATACTTATTCAATGTATTTCAATGTGCAATATTTATTGACCATCTTTGTCATTCCTGCATTCACATGATCAATTCCACTACTGCCATCCAGAAACATACTGATAAAATACTCAGGATTTATTTTGTTCTTCATATATTTAATCCTCTTATTTTTCCTATTTCTGCTGACTATAAATGTCACCTTCTGTCCTTTCCTTATCAGTTCTGTGCAATTTCCAGTTTTTGATTTACGTTATTAAAGTCCTCTTTCATCTATTTTTTACATACACTTATTATTCATAATAGCATTTGCATCCCTGCAGAGTCACTTTCTAATCAGTGTGGCTCACACTCTGCTAAGGTTTTTTGGACATTTAGTAAAGTAAGCATTCACCAATTGCCATTGCTATTTTCAGTCATAACTGTTTTCTGTTTTGCTGCAACTGTTCCTTCCAGGGCATGAAGACACAGGCATTTAACATCCAGTCCAAAGCAAATGACATCCATTTGCTCCAAAACTACCAAGAGATTCTAAGACTGTGATCAATTCTTTGATACACCAAAAGGAAATTCTCAAACTTAGCATAACCCTTTGAGTTAAGGAACAGCTAGAGTTATTCTGTTATGTCAAGATGCAACACTTATTATGGAAAATCATCATGTGCAATTTCATAAATTCAAAGATTTCAGGGTTGGCAGGATGGTCCATCTGCATGAATTCAGATGGAAGTTGATCACCATAATTCAGGTAAGACATTGCACACTATATCGGGACATAGAGAAGAGAAAAGCACAATAAAGAAAGTAAGCAAGCAGCCAAGCTTTTATTTTTGTCCACATTTTTCTGGTCCCTAGACAGTTTCAAGTCCAGTGAAGATGCGGTATTTTAATTTTAAATGCAATTAGACCTGGCCATTTACAGACACCAAAGTTTTAGGAACCTGACAGGGAGGTAGCTTTACTATGCTGCCATCTATAACTTCATATAGGTACACCACAGCACTGTCCTCTGGGCCAGTGTTTAGCACTGCCTACATCTTGCAGAATTATTGTTCTAATAGATCCCAGTTATGAGCAAGTTCTGAGACATGACTGCCTCTGACAGGTACTACAGATATAATTTAGCTGTGTCTTTTTTCCTTACTCATACTCTTCCCCAAGTAAATTTGATCCTTGCTACCCTAAATTAAACTTTTGTTACTGTAATCATTGTGTCTTTTGCCTACCTACCTCACACGGCATTTGCAGATAACTTCATGTCATGTTTAGAAAACAAAGGAAAATTCTGGCCACCGAAAAGTCTCAAAATGTAACAAACTAAACAAAATAAATATCATGAGGAGGTCAGGAAAGTACAAATAGGAACTTTTTTTCCATGTTGATTTTCTGAACCTTGCAGCAGTGGGACATATACCTGTATCATACAGGGCAGAAGAGAAGCCAGACCACCAAAACCGATTCTAGGATGATAAACTTATTTAATCAGAAGGCACTATGAAACTTGGTTTTGCAGGCAAACATAATAAATTTGTCTTCATCTAGGTACATCAAAAATTTGTCAAGGAAAAGCAACATTTCACTTTTTTGGGAAACTCTCATTAAATGTGGCATAGGCAATGATGGAAGATGTTCTACTGTAATACTAGACCTGAAATGCAATAAAACCTAGAGCACTGAGAGGATAGAAGAACAGGATTTGTTTTAAAACACCTGATTCTATGGAAATTGTATGAAGCTCCCTAAATGCACAGAATGGTGATTTCAGAGGAAGAATATCGCTTTCATATTATTTCAGATTAAATGTGTATATGCACACACAAATACACACTCCAAGGCATGCCTCCTTGCCAGTTCTGCTACTACTTTTTAAGTAAAATTATTTAAATTTTGGGGTTTGACAGTAGAGTTAATATGTTGATTTGGTTCAACTGTTTTTATTTTAGTAGAGATGTTGTCTAAAATTAGTTTAACATGTAAAAGATTTCACAGCCTGATTTAGGAGAAGTTAATACATTGAATCATACCAATCAAGAACTTCAGCTGCTGTTCCTGACAACCAAGTTTCCTAAGTATCTGCAATACTCTCATCAATCAGAGGATTGGAATATTTGGTTTTGCTTTTTGAGTAAGACTCAAATATTTTAAGAAGTCTTTAGGTATTTAAAGTAGCAGAAAATCTCAAATACTAGTAGTCAAGAAGAAGTGCATCTTTCAATTACTCTTAAATTGTGAATAATCTAGATCAATATTAAGGAAGAATGGATGACTAAATATATTACTGACTGTAGCACTGATGGGGGATATGGCTGGAAGACCTTAGGTGTGCTGTTACTGACCTTATAACTGCAAATCTAACAAAACCTCAAACAAGTTTAATACTAAAACAAGGCTTTACTATTTAAAGACATCCTTTCAGATATCGTTCCAGGGGCTGTGCCAGTTTCCGTGCAACCTTATCATAAGACTATCTGGATTGTTTATGGACAGACAGGAACAACTGAGAGATTTCACCTTCCTATGGAACATTAAACAAGGCAAAATGATACCCTATATCTAAGCTAAGCTAACGGAAGCCAAAACTTATGAAATTATCTTCAGTCATGGCCAGAGGTATATATTGGTTTGTCTCTAAAAAGAACAGAAATTTTCTCTTTCTTTAATAGAATACCTCAAGTAATCATTTACTTATTTCAGAATTTAGAGGTGCAAGTCCTTTCCCACTCCAAACCTGCTTATCCTACTAGGAGAGGCAATAGCTTGCCTGTTGTGGGTTTGGGGTTGTTTTTTTTTTTCCTTAGCATGTCTGAAGATCTACTTTATTTTATATATATACAAATTAGGCAAATATAATTTGAAGTCTTGTCATAGACTTTATTTGATGCTATTTCCATAAAGAACCATATTAACTCCTAACACAAAATAGGTCCAATTTTGTCCCTGCATTGTATTAATAGGCACTTCAGGCAATACAGATGGAAACTCAGCCACTTACTACATTTCTTTTGACAGATATACCATTGTCTGCTACAACTCATGTCTTCATAATAGCGCATCTGCATTCTTCCTTCTGGAATTTCAGCCACAGGTTTATGTTTTCAGACTTATATTTCTCCTTCCTTGGCAGTTATGTCTTTTCAAATGCTTGTATTCACTAGAGCTTGACCTCATACCAATACACAAATTGTATGCAATGAGCCTTAAAATAATTTATAGAAATGCTTCCAATCTTTGGTTGTAATAACAATATTATTTCCCAAAAGCACAACTATACCATCACTCATCTTTAAAAAAAGAGCTTGTAGACATTTTCAAAATGTCTGTATCCTTACATAATTCTTCCACGTATTTCTAAATATCTGGTCATACAACCATAAACTTAACTGTAGCCTCATCTACCACCATATATCGGTACCAGTTTCTCTCTTTGACCAAGCCATTGTCCAGATATTGATGAAGAGTAAGATGTTCTAACCTTTGTATAGAAATATAATTATCAAAGTTTAAAACTTGAAACTAATGCATTTAGTGTTCCGTGAAATTTTGCTTTTAAATGCTGAAATAACAAATACTATAGAAGTCTAAATACATCAATAAGAGATTTTAAGTCCCACAGATTTCAAAGGTATTACAAACCTCCCACATTTTTCAATACACAGCAAAATTAACTTTGTGTGATTTCCAAAATCTTTTCATTCGTAGACTTTGGCATTTAAGAAAATAAAATTTCCAACTGAACCTGTTCCCAGCACAGGACATAAAAGGTATCTGCATGGATAGATTGTTTGACATTTCACAATACCTACTTCTCTACTGGCACATTTTTAGAATTTTCCTTTTTTACCTGACTGCCTATTTTCACAAGCCTTTTACGCACACATAAATTTGGAGGGTTTTTTAGGAGACATATACTTCTACCAACTTCTGCTGAAATTATTCAGTAAAGTCATTAATTTTAGAAATTTTAAAATTGGCAATTTAAGAGAAACAGATTTGCCTGTTCAAATTCACATACATGGAAAGTCTGATTGGTTAGTCAGATATCCATACAAAAATGAACTTAAAAAGCAGCAAAGAATGAAAGAATTCAAAAAGTCTATCTAGTTGTTCAGCATAGAGCACTAGGGAAAAATCAGCTTTACTGAAAGCTTTACTGAAATCATCTCTATGCTCTTTGAGGCACTCATTATATACACCAGCATGCAGACTTACGTGTTTCATATGACTTCTTGAGCTAACTCAGTTACTGCAGTCAGCAGTACCTGCTACATGGAGTTCACAGTTCACCATCCATTAAATTACCCTTCTTCCTACAGCTGAATTAGATCATTTAAATGTAGCCTGGATAACCTCAGGATCAGGATGAACTGAAACATCTCTTTAGCTGTTGGTGAAGAAGCAGGGTAAATTAACCAGAGAAGCCTGGGATTTCAGTGATTTAGGGGGATTGCATGGTTTTCTAAGTGAACAGTGCAAACTGTTCCTACAGTGACCTCTACTTCTCAGAAGTTTCTAGGAACTTACAGAAGAAACACACCAAAATGGTCAATACCTGTGACTTACTCCACAGTGCCAGATGCAGAAGAATGACTCTGCAGAACTGCACCACAAATTGGTTTTAGAAAAGTACCACACAAAGGGCTGGATTGTGTCTCTCCTCTACCACATTTAAACTTTAGAAAGTATGGATACTTATATATAAAGGTATTTCATTTATTATGGACAGTATGGGTAACAGCTGATGCTAGAAAATCATACCTTCTTAAAAATCCAGTCAGGAGTGAGATTCCAGAGCTGGCTGATGCTGCATGTGTTGCCTGGAAAGGCTGGCAGTGGCTAAGGGCAGGAGTACCAAAGCAGGGGCTCATCCATGGCAGCTGCCATGCTCCGGGACTGCATTCAAACACACACCACGGCACCCCCTCGCTTAGCCCACAGCCCCTTACTTGTACTTCTGGGCAAATAAACCCTGCCCAGTCTTTTCCAGATGGCATGGACTATAAATGCAAGATATGTTAGCTTCCTACATGAGAGCAATACGGTTAGCCAGTGTGAATCTGTACATTAGTTTCAAAAAATGCTTTGAAAGTTGGTATCATTTCTTATAAACATTTACTCTTTCTGTTTAGGACATATTCCAAAACTCGAAGCATTTTAACACTGTAGCTATGGGTACTCTGCTTCACAAACCATATCCACTTACAATCACCAATTTATCTCATTTAAAAGTAAAATGTTCCTTTTCCCCATCACATTCAGCCAGAGCTTATGTCTCCATCTTCTTTTGACCAAATATCTAGAGTATCCAGAGTTTTTAAGAAACGCTAACAATTATTTTCACTGTCACACTGAGTTCTGAAATAACTTCTTCAAAGACAAAATATTAATTAAATATTCCCAAGCCTACATCTTCCATCAACACATATTAAACAAGTCAATTAAAATAAATACGTAGTACTGAAATAAGTCACAGTGAATTCATAATGAATGGCATGACAAGAGTCCAATAAAACTTTATCACTTAAACCACCAAGTAAAGATAATGATGGACTAATCAAACCTCTAAATACTTAGGACTGTCTTAGGACTGACAGCTTGCAGGTGGTAATGTTATGGTTTGGACCTATCAAAAAGAAGATGACTGCCCTCCACCTCTTCTTTGAATTGTAATAATAAAAATGTGGCATTTGACTATTTTAGGATTTGAAAGAGGATAAGTAGTCGATAGCAATAAGAACATTTGCCATCATCTTATATATATAAAGTCAATGCTACATTTCATTATAGTAACTTGACAAATGTTTAATGACTGCTATGCAGCAAAAATGTTTAAAAGAAAGAAATAAAAATTTTCATTTGTAGAACTCCATGTCTTTGCATTTGAGCTGGAATAGTAATACAGTTCTGATTACTGTCCTGGAAGAGAAGGTAACAGGTCCCACCAAGGATATGGGACAAAATAGCAAAAAAAAGAAAACTAGGAACTTCAAAAGTTAGGAATTGACAGCTTTGAGGCTAGAGAATCTTGAAAGAGATGAAAATAGTTCTGCAGTGGAGAAAAGAAAAAGTCAAGCATGGCATTTCATAGCTAGGGTTGGGATTCAAAGAGGGAAAGGGGGGAGGGTATTTATATACATGCAAGTTTATTTTTTTATGTACATACACACAGCATGAAGTTTCACCTAACTTAAACATGGTTCTAAAATTCCTTGTAGCTACCTCACACATCTTCAGAGCACAGTATATTATGTAGAAAGACATCCTGGATCTAAACAGAATCAAGACTTTGAAAATGTAACAAGGCAAAGGCAGCAGTGTTGACACTGCTGGAAAATGGAAAGATGTCACTGGCAGCAATACAGCCATCAAAAGGATTGCAGTGTTCACTTAGATTCTCTTTAAGATTCCAATATACATTCCATATTAGTAGCTGTATTAAAATTTTTCTCTTCAAAAACATCTGATAGGATTCTGTCAATTGCACCTTTTATACCGTAGTGGTTCTTATATTCCAGGGTATGATAAAATAAACAGATTTTAATACCAGGCACCTGAAAATAACTTTTACATTTTATTGAAACAATTTATTTGTTCCAATAGAAAAATATTGCTTTTATCTGTAGAAACTGTAATGCTTCACACAAAGAAGCTACATCTCCATATTTAATTTTCATCAGCACAGGAAGTACAACCCTCTCAGAACACACCACAAAAATGGTAACCATATGGTCTTTGGCAGCACCTGAGGTAGCTACTCCTGTGACCTACTCAGTGTCCTGGAAAAGACTGACATGACAGTTTCCAACTCCCAGTTGAAGCTGTTTGCTGTTGTGTTTTTCCCTTCCCATCCCAGACTCCCTACCTGTGCCTGCTCCTTTTTTGATGACATCTCTTCTCAGCAAGGTCTTCTAGTGTGCTCACCTCTTAGAGCAGTGCCTGCTGATTTCTCCAGGCCATCAATCACCAACAACTGAAACTACTAACAGGAAGCTCATCCTACCAACCTCTCTAGCCTCCAGTGCTAGAACCATGTTTTAAGAAAAAACATGCTATTATTTATTGGTATACCAGCAGGCCCATCATCAGCCTTTCTCTAGGTAGCCATTCTGCAGCCTGCTCTGATAGGAAACATCTATTAAATCCACACCAAAACGACCTCTCCACTACCAATTTATCTACACCTCCTATCTACTGCATCTGGCAGGAATAAAGAGGAACAGTTGGGCTTACAGCTCAAATAAGGGCAGATTCAATTCCCATCCTACCCAGGGTTCCAGATGTTTGCTTTACATGGATTTTTCTTCTGCTTCTCATACTTAACTATTGCACTGTTTTTTAAAAATGTGCAAGGTTTCCTGATACTCTATCTGGCAGCCTGGGTAAGAAGTTTATCACAGGCCCACACATGCTTAAAGCACTTTTCTGCTTTTGAATTCGTACTGTCTTAAATGTTGCTGCTTCTGTTTCAGAGTGGAAGAAGGAGTCTTTTTACAGCTGCACCTGTTTCTATAATAGACATTACCTCCTTCCACAGACTTCACTTTTTCTTGAATAAACAAATACTCAGTGTTTCAACTTCACAAAAATCTTGGTGAGAGCTTTAAATGACTGAATCAAACACACATTAGCAAATACATTTTAAATGCTAAAATATACTAAGATGAAACTGTCTAACAGAAGGTGAACAAGGGGAGTTTCTAGAGTAACACAAACAGAGTGAGATCACCCTTTGTACCTGTGAAAACAAGAGAAAATGCAAAATGGAATCAATTTAACAGTCTTCGTTCAAATAGTATCTTCAATAATACACTGAATTATGCTTAAATTTTGGAAAGACATACATTGTGAGTTAACTGAAGTTCAAGCAAGTGTCACAAAGGTATCTTTTAAGATGTAATAGACAAATCAATAATAAATGCTGCGTGTTTATTAATCATTCCACAATACATTCTGGATGTTCAAGATACCTTCTAGTAGTTAGCAGGTACAGTCACATCCCAGAACATAGTGCTTGCACACTGTCACACAGCATGAGCTCGGTAAAGTATCAGGATTCACTGGAGAGTGCACAGCCTCCAGTGAACAAACTCAAACTCACATCTGACTCGGTGGCTGACTCGGTGGAACCATCTTTCTGCCCCTGCTCCCTCTCTCCATGAATGAATGGGAATAATGACAAAAGAAATGCTGCTAATGGCCCTTTATTTTATTCTACAAACCATAGTATTGACATTCCCCTTTATCACCACCTCATCTTTTAACAGCTGCATTGCAGGAAATCCAAGCCCTGACAGAAGACATATGAGTATATATTACTGTTACTTATATGTTCAATTAAATGTTGATTATATAAAACTTTGGCTTGTAATCAGCTTAGAGGGATATAAATTTAAAAAATGAGATGTCACTCTATTCTTTCTGAAGTGTTCAGAGTTGTGGATATGTAACATAATGTTGAAGCATAATTGGAAGTGTCTTTAAAGTCAATATAATGAAAAATAATTGCTCATGTCAAGGAAAAGCTGGATATTACAGGAGAGTGAAATAAGAGTTAATATATTCTCCTGCCCAGGAATAAGGGTTCATCTATGAAAAGCAAAGGAAAAACACATCTGAAAGCAAAATTCTTTCTTTCACCTGTTTGTAGAGTTAGGATTAAATGATTTTGAGTTGTTAGCCAAACACAAAGGCAGTACTACACATGACTGCAGCAGAAATATGGCAAAAGAAATGTAAAAATTCCTAAAAGGAAATACCAAACCACCATCCACATTCTCAGGACCTGACTCAAAGCAATAGTTTTAAATATACATCTGTGCTATATATATCTATATCTATATCTATATCTATATCTATATCTATATCTATATCTATATAGCATGTATATATGTAGCTATTAAATCTAGAAGTGAATGAACACAACTTTGGACACTGAATGGCTAGTGGGAAGATCAGATTCTATTCTGTTTTGAAAGCTATTACTAGTCCTCTCTGCTGTCCTGAATAATGTTTTCTGCTGCCAATCGTTTTCACTTCTCCACCCTAAACAGAATAGGATACAATATCATCTCAGGTCTGGCAAACAACCATTCAGGTTAAGCACTGACTTCCTGGTATGGATAGGTGATGTCAGGACCCAAATTATGACAGCAGTTCAAGAAATACCATGTTTAAATATAATATTCTACATAAAATGGCAACAGATAAAAAAAAACAGAAGCACAATAATTCAAAGGCCATTCTACAATAAATGAAATCTAGTTCCACTAAAAGAGACTACTCGCCTCTTAATTTATATATAACAAATTGGATGTATCAAGTTAGACATTAATATATTTAGAAAGCAACATCATACTATCAGAGGTAACTGATATCTGATTTTATTTATATGTTCTTCCATTACACTAACACATGTTGATAGATACCAAAAATATCCACACTTTTAGAGGTCTCTAATTTTGAATTAATTACTTAACATCTAGCTTTGCTGTCTATTCCTACTGTGAACATACACTTAGTGGTTCTCATAGCAACCAATTTGTACTTAATAATGTAGCAGAATGACTTATTAGACCTACATGAAAAAGCTATATTTGATACATGCAGTAGCACATAATAATAATAGTTGCTGATTAAATTAGTCAGCTTGGTACAGAAAAGACTTGAATCACAGAATCTCACACATCAGAGAAAGAAAAAGACACATTATTTCATCCAGTACATCTACCTGCTAATGCATAATTTATCTCTGGATATATTTTGAAATTTTTGTCTAGCTCAATTTTAAATGTCTCCAATAATGATACTTTCATTACTTTTCTACAAAGCTTAGCAAATCTTTTCAAGAGAAATTTTTTTTCAAGTGATGATTAACTGAACTAACCTAAGAAATTACTTTTGTTCCATTTATAATCCTTAGGTGTTAATAGATAGCAACAATCTCATCAAATCAATCCCAGGTTTTATCCTACTTTTTCATATATAAAAAATAGTAGTTAAAATAAAACAAAATATATCAATGACACACAGATTTTTTTTTCTCCAAATGACTGTCAAGGATGTTGAAATTGCAATCAGATGAGCATCTGTCTTACAAATAAGCTCTACTCCTTTAGCCATACTCTCCACAAAGAGAGCATAATTCAAAGACCTTAACTCATGAAGAAAAAAAAAAGATTTTACAATAAACAACACAGTTTGGTTAGTATTATTTTAAAGGAAATTAAAAATAACATTAAATGAGGGAGCTGTGATGAAAAGGGAGAGATCAGAACCATTCTCCCAGGCAACAGACAAAAGCTGATGAGTCAAAAACTCTCATTAGAACAGATATATATTTTAAACCTGAAAACTACTTTGCCAAATGGTGTTCTCCTAGTCAGATTCTCTTGTGTACAGTGCAAGAGATATCTTGGTTAAAAAGATCTAAACCTCTGAAAGAACATAAGTAGTTGAAATTAAAAAGATGTCTAACTCATTAAAATATGCAAGCTTCATAACCCTCACTAAACACCTTAAATGCCAAAATTCTTAGGAATACAAGCTTTTGATGGAAGGTTTTGGGTTCTGCTTACAGGTTTCCTTCCCCTTTCAGTCCTTATCTCCCCTTAAATCCCAAAAATATCCGTGTTCCCTGAACAACTGGCTTAGGAACTTCATTAAAATACTACCTTGGCACACAGGCAGGAAAGCACAATGAAAGCACAGAAACTGAGCATCTTCATATGAGGAGATTCAGACTCAACTCTTCCCCCTCTTACAAAATACACCCCCATACCCAATGATAGAGGCTCGTGTGGGACAAAGGATGCTCGAGATCTCTCCATGAAGGCACAGTGCTTTACAAGGAGTGCAAGATTTGCTGGACTAGAAAAATAGCTTAGTAGAAGTCACAGTTCTCTTCACAGGGGTCCAGACACTCAAGAGAGAGAAACCTATTTCAGTGATAACGCCAATCATTGCGTAACATAAGGTGCATAAAGCTGTCCTGGGAGCAAGGGTTAGAGTCAACCACTCTTCTCTGTCCAGTGACTTTCCATAAAAGTCTTTAGCAGATTCGTAGCCCTTAGAGCTTTTAAATGGCCCTTCTTTAACATGAAAAGCACATTTACCCCCTGTACAGAAATGTGTGACTACAACACTTTTCTGGAGATAAGAAATGATTTTTAACCTTTCTTTCAGATGAAGCTTTCAAACCAAATACCTGAATGACTGCTGTAATTGCTGTGCTATTGGATAAAAAAATCCAATATAGGTGCTTGTGACCATAAGTTGAGAGTATGTGGAATATATTTTAGATATAAAGAGAGAATGGCAAGGCAGAATGGAAGACAATGGCAGCATTTTTCTGAAAAGTGAACTAGTGCAAAATGGGGGGGGTGTGTGATTCAGGGTCGTAGGAAAATTAGGTTATATAATAATAGCTGTGATTTTTTTTTTTTTTAGGAATGTCAATAAATTTTAATGATCTTTTTTCCAATTTATTTTATTGTACTTAATTTCTCAAGTAAAAGAATCTATCCCCAAAACAAACAAAAAAAGACCAAAACCTGCCAATATAAAGATCTAGACATAAAGATTACTGCAATAAATACATACATTGTCCTTATTCAATGTCAAAGGAAATAGTACAGGCACAGCAAGTCATCCTGCTTCCAAAATCCAGTGAGGGCTGACTCTAATTGTGGTCCTACCCCGGAAAGAAAGTTTTGATCTCCTTTTGAGCTTATATCCCCATCTCAGATGAAGGCCATGTAGTCTCATCAGAGAGCTAAGCTTGTACATCACGTTTCAAAATACATATCATAGTTGGCTCATCCAAAATTGTAAACTTCTACAAATCCCATCTGAAGGGCCTGACTTAGCCCATAAACTGCACGGTTTAGACATTTAGCTCAGGCCTGTGGGTGCCACACTGAAACAGCTGAAACTAAAGCACCATCAAACATCACATGTAACATTTCTCTGTTCCTTAATTCCAAGGTCTTTACTACAACTAATGCTGAAATCTCACTCTAGGTAATGGCCAAATGACAAGGAGATAGTCTCCCTCTTACTGCACTACAGTAATTGGTAATTACATTCTCATTGCCAGGAATCCTGCCCTCAGATACAATTAATTAAAACAGTTGTGGAGCGGAGTTAATAACAATACAGGGACTCGCAACCGGGTTTTGTGCAAACAGATAAAAGTCAGGGCAGAAGAAAACATAAAAATTGCACAACCCAGGTTCAGATTGCAAAGATGAAAATTATACAAAAAAAAAAAATCACCCTCCCCCCCAGCAAAAACTTTCTGCTTGTAATTGAGAAAATCTAAACTGAAAGACAATAAATCTGAAACAAA
>QWTY01032164.1:0-11644 GCA_008033365.1 Pseudorectes ferrugineus | reverse complement strand
TGTAACAGCAACCCAGGTAAAACTATGGCTAAGGCAATACTTTTGGGAAAAGCTTTAAAAAAGTACTTTGACTCTTTTTTTATCATGTTTCTATCAGATGATAGATTTACTAGATTTTAGAAGTCTGTTTTATTCAAGCTTCTTTCTGATCACCACTGTACATTTGCAAAGCGTATTTATCATCCAGGGAAAGTCTTCTACAGACCACCATTATTTTCAAAGGAAAAGGGAAAAATACAGCAAAGTCCTCAAAGATGTGAGTGAATTATTTCATTCACAAGTGCAGCATGTGCTCTCTCTTGTGTAATGGCACAGTACAGAAAACAAGATGTAATTAATGCAATTCCTTTGCCAAATGAGTGGGATCTTATAAAGAATTGGCACATAATTCTGATTTGAGCTTTCTTGTTTTAAACAAAACCAAACCTAATACAGAACAATATGATGTACTAACACTGTCCTTCACCATATTTTTCTTTTTTCCCCCCAATACAAGTGTCTGCAAAGTGCTGGGCCTGTAATCAAAGGACACTCAGTGTCCAAACCAGCACTACTGACACAGCCAGACATTTCTGTGTGCTACGGTACAGTCATGAAAGTGAACCAAAGAAGAACATTTGGTCTTTTGTTGTCTTACATACCAAGACAGAAAAGCATGGCTCTTCCTCTGTTCTACCCAATGAACAGATGTGGGTTTAATCACATACAAAAGAAAATGCTCACAAGTTTCAGACTATGACTTTGATATTTAGGAGTAAAATTGCTTTTTCAAAGAAAGTGGTTTTCATCTAATTATCTTGAAACTGTCCATAAAAGGAAGATAGGTAGGGAATTGGATAAATACATCAAATAGGGTTTTCTTTGGAGCTATTTTCTTCAGTTGGAGAGAAAACTAAGGTAATTTTCATACACAAAAAACTTGTGGCAAGATAGGAAAAGAAGCCTCAGGGTCGAATATAGGAAAGTTATAGGAGATTCTTCAATAAATAGGTATTACAGAGCAGTGTAAATTCAGATGCCTCCTCTGTCTTGCTGAACTCAAAGCTGCAGATCAACTCAATACAAAAAGTTAGCAAACAGCAGAATTAGGTGAAATAGAGGCAGAAAATGCCACACAAAAGGACACCTTAAGGGCTGTAACTTTAAGTTGGCCACTAACCTACATCTCCCAGTATCCAGCTCCCCTGCCACCCCCTCAACTCAAATCACCTCATAAATACCTAAGTCAGATTACCCTTCCTTCTGAGGAGCATTAGAGCTCTGACAATCTGTGTGTGAAATGCAGATCCAGGGAACGGGGATCACGGGCAACCCTTCAACGCCCATCTTGAGAGGATGTACGTGGCATGGAGGTGGCTGGAATTTGCATCCAGAGAGACCAGGTATGTTTCTAATGCCATCTGGCCTGTGCTTACCAGGATCTATCTTCATGTACGTGGCTTCTACAGGGATAATGTGCACAGAGTACAAAGGGATCTCTTTTCCACATCTGGGTGTTGCACCAGAAGCAGAGGGACAGAGATGAAATCTGTGATTCTGATGTGAAAGATGCACAATGCTGGCATCTGGCAACCATAAAAGACACATGAGGTAGAGCTGGGCCTCTGGCCTCTTGCCAGCCAGGGCGCCTGCAAGGATGACAAGAGCCTGTAACCCATAGAGAAGGGTCAGGATGGCAGGAACACAATCATGGCCCATGCTGGTACTTCAGCTGCAAATTTCCTAGCTTCCTAGAGTTTCAGTAAGAGTCTACCCAACATCCTAAATTAACTTTAAAACCACAGGCATTCAAAGTTCATCACAAGTTACCAGGCCCACAAAACATCCAGATGTACACCTCCCACTGAAAATTGATGGGAGTTAAGCCCCTAAATACCACTACAGTTCTGACCAAATATTTTCCTTTTTTTCCCCCCTTAAAAACCCCAAGTTGTGCCTCTTGCTCATGGTTTTTTTCAGTCCTATATCTCACTGTAACTTCTCAAGAGTATCCCAGCCTGCAGTGCCCAGCCAGCAGCACCCACCTCTGGAGTTTGAGATAGTGCTGGTGTCTCTGGAGCGTGCAGTGCTCACTTCAACAACTGCTCCTCAGCCTACTCAGATGTTACCAGCTCCATTTACAGGCTGTTGGGACAAACTCCTCTAATGCCAGTCACAAGACAAGACAAGATTACAGGTCCTGAATGAATCCATGTCTAAACTCAGTATTAAGGAAATTCCATGCAGGCAGTTTCACTTACAGGTTTTCTTGCAATGCCTATCTGAGTTTCTAAAAAAGTGAGTTATTAATTATGAGCAGAGAAACAATAGCTCACTTCAGCATGAAAAAGAATACACCCACTATTTTTCCATGCTCTTTAATTTAAAAATAGGTCAACTCATTAGCTTTAAAGCTTTCAAAAATACTAAAACTGAAATATAGGGCTCAATTTCTTTTTGTTTTTTAAGCTAGACCCAGACACTGAAGAGTTTTAGACCAATGACTACTTTAAGATGATGAAAGAGGATAAAGTTTTTGAACTATGAATCTAATATAGCCAGAACAGATTGATTCCATAGTAAATTTTTAAACAGAAAGTAAATTTTTAAACATTGACTAAATCTGAAGCATTTAAATAAGACCAGAGCATTAACTGCACGCCAATTCAGAAGTGCTGCAGGGCCCATAATTTGTCACACTGCACACATAGATCGACCTGACTTTTCTCACTTTTTTCTATTGTGTGCATGTTCAGAATGCAAACAGGGGCCAAAGTACACCTGAACAGCCAATTGAGAGACTTCCTATACGTAACGTGAACCAGACAGAATCAATACATACTGAAAAAAATTGACTAGAAAAGGGCAATTTCTTACTCTGTACCTAAAAACATAACCCCGGGGGCCAAAATTGCTCTCTTGACATTTTGTAAGTTGACAACAACAGGATTATGATTAGTGGGACATTGACTCCCAGTGCTTCCCAAGCACCTTCTGCATGACCTGGGGGAACACCTGGTGTGCCTTCAGTATGAAACAGAGGTCCTTGGTTCATCAGCACCTGTGCCCAACAGGATTCGGGGCTGTGTTCTCTATCCCCAGACTAAAGTTCAGGTTCCTGCTGCCCACACAAAACTGGTGAAAAGCTGCTGGTTTAAGATCTTGGGAGGTAGATAAGTCAAACCCTACCACAACCCGACTATTCTGAGCGATCTCATACTTGCAGTCACTTCACCTCAAAGTAATTTGGTTTTAAAACTGAATTTAAGCAAGTTGTTAGTAATCACTTTTCAAGTATTTATTTATTTGGTTGAGGGAGGGCGGATAGGAAAATCAAGCTATTTAGCTTTCCAAGTATTTAACATAAAACCCAGAAGAGCTCCATCTGGCAACCAGCAGGATTTCTAAATAATCTAAATAGTATCTACATAAGAACCAGGCTGTCTATGGAGTGAGACAACTTCAACTTTTACAGCCACAAGAAGTCTTTATTAACATAAAAGGAAATTATAAAAAATTAAGTTAGAGCAGGAACAAGAGCCTGGCAAGCTGACAAAAGACCCCAGGAATCTCTGCATTAATCTTGAAATGCTGCTTTTGACTTTGTTGGAATATAGCATCATACTCTGCGTGGTTTTAAAAAAACAAAATAAAAAAACCCTCTTAGGTTCAAAGGACTCCAGTACAGTAAAACCAGCTCTAAGAAAATATTCAGTTTAATGAAAATCAATATATAATTCCTTACTTTGCCACACAAAAAACCCCCTTAACATTTGAACACAGTTTGGAAAACATTAGTATTTAATTACAGTCATGGACAAGGCCCATCATGTCCATAGATGTCTGTCTTCATTAAGAAGATGGTTCTGAGTACTGTTGCTAATTATGTTAATTAAATATACTTTTGAACTAGTCTTACATATAAAAAATATGCTAATTCTAATTCCCAAGTGAATAAACACCTCAGAGTACACAGTATTTAATTTTCTGAGTTATTCATATGAAGGATCTGGCCTTGCACTTCACACCTAGCCCATCTACTTTTTGGATCATTTGTGAGTGATCCAAACCTGGTGGTGGTTTGGTGTCATATGGGAAATATTTAACAGGTCCTCAATGCCCCTGTCAAGTTGCCACTGGGATTTTCTGTCAGTTTCTTGGCAAAAAATCAAAGAGTGGAACAGTGGGCCCAAAAAAACATGTTATGGTGATCCTGTGAGGATAGGGCAGCCTTGAAGCTCTGCGTTTTCCGCTATCCCTGGGCTACAGGAAGGGAATTTCTATCTTTATCATTGCCCATCTGGCACCTTTCACAGGCAGCAAGAACAAAGAAGTAAAATGTACTGGCCCCTACCATCTGCTTCTGCTTGTGAAGTCTGGAAAGAGCCCGATAGGGAAGAAAGCAAAGAAAGACAAAACCCAACCCCTTCGTTTCCCACCAAACTGTTCTGGCAGGTACACGTCGTGCCTGTACTTCTTACAAATCTTAGGGCCACCCTAGAGACCCCTGGTTCCCTACAGCAGCACAGCTGCTGAACACGGAGCATCCCGAACGCTCCCAGCCCCACGTCCTCATCCACAGCCTTCTAAAGGCCCCGAAAGAAAGGTTGTGTTGTCTGAGATTTGCTTTATTGGATCAGCCACTGTTTTATCTAGAGTAGGAAAATTCCTGTGGGTTTAATAAGAAGCATTACCCTACAGATTTTCTCTGGTCCCACCTCCTTTCCCATCAGCCACATCCCCTCTTGCTGCAAGGCTGCATACACCATGTGTTGGCTCGACCCCTTCTGTCTCTGACAGAAGTTTGGCCAAAAAGAGCAGATTTTCTGCTACTTTGATCATTTCCTGTGGTAAAAAGTGAAGGGAAGGGAATTATCTGACCCAGGGTCTTTTTTTTTTTTTTCTTTCTTAGTTTTGAAAAATAACATGGCTTTACATTTGCAAGTTCCCTTAAATAGTGTACTTGCTTTCCAATAGCATTTTGCTGCTGGTTTGCTGGTTGCCTTACAGAACTTACTTTTTTTAGAATCAGAAAACACATTGCTCTGATCTCAAACTCGAATTCAGCTGCTGTATTACATCAATAATGACCTTCCCTATGCTGAAGCAGCAACCACAAGATAGTATCAAATTTACAGACAATACAAAGGTGGCAGCTTCTTCCCCGTTAAAAAATTATTACATTTAAAAAACAAGCTTACTTCTCTTGTGGTGGGGATAGCGTTGGTTTTGGCTACAAATGTGCATTGCATAATATCTTTAGAAATAAGTTAACCATTTTATTAAACGCACTATTGGAGCAGTCTATGACATATGTGATATAAGCACCCTAAAAGCTTTTTTTTCCCATCAAAATCATCAAGATTCCAGATCTGAAAACATCTCATGCTTGTGTAAGCCCGTGCTGAAATAGTGACAGTACCTGCTGACTTAAATGGTGTGGAAGCATTTGGGAACAGGGGCCCAGGTACAGTGCCAAGGGATAATCACTGACCTCGAGGGGCCCTGCAAGTGCACCCTGAAAACTCATCCATTTTGTATTTTTTCTGTCCCAGAGAGTACAAAGTAAACAAACAGCATGAATCTACCTACTAAACTAATGACTTGTATCAGAATTAATATTCTGTAAGAATAAACTCCAAATAAATGATCACAATATACATTAAGTCTTTATAAATGTGGCGCTACAGCATGTAAAATAGATATATATTCACACTTAGTAGTGGGACTCCACTCTTTTCAGCTCAGAAAAATGCCACAGTATGCAAGTTGTGCTTGTTGGCATCAAAACCCTTTTTTTTTTTTTAACTTTGCTGTGCTAATTACATGAGTAGCACAGATTTTGACAGATACACTGTTGAGCTGAGGCCAGGGAGCAGTGTGTGCCTCCCTTTGTGCGAGTTGTACTCTCAAAAGAAATGATTGAACATTTTGAACTGTTAAAATTACTATTGTTTGAAAACGTTACAGGAAGTTACTTTGGTGAATTTACTATTTGTGTATATGTATTTTTTTTAATCAGCCTGTTAAAAAATCACGGCCTGGCTACATGTCCCATTTTATTTATAAAACTGGATCCTTCCAATACTCACACAGCTCAAAAGCACAGGGAGACCTAGAGCAGTCTGTTTTCCTTCAGTATTAAAAGAAAAAGAAGCTACATACTTATTTATATAGGTATGCATGTACCTCACTTAAAAATATAATAAGAAAGGGGAGGAAGAATCTACAGTAACCTTGTTAAAACAAAAATTGCACTAAACCACTTCAAACAAGATCTTGCCACAACAAAAATCAGCATTATCATCGTTAATAACACAGTGCCTTTCATATGCAGAGGTAATAAGGAGGCTGTACTGTGATCCATATAACCTCAATAATGTATAAATGAATCAAAAAGGATCTAATTAGTCCAGCAGCACCAAAAATTATTAAGTAGAAACATCAAAAGAGGCAGTGGGACATTACTTTTTTTTTGTCAGGCGTGCTGCAGAGCTGCCCTTCCAAATTCTCTGGGTTTGTGTCTGGAAGGAGGAGGCCTCGCCGATGCAGGTCACGGTCAACTGAAAAGACCCGGAGCTAAAGGATGCTCCCCATACCTGTGCCCTGCAGCTCCCCATCCCTGCACGTCCCGCACGAAGCCGTGCCCCGTGCAGGATCCGTGCAGAGGAAGGGTGGAGCGGGTTCCTCACCTCCTGTGTGCGGCCGCAGGAGATAGCACATCCTGGACGCGCTCCGCCCGCCGCTGCCCCTTTTCCTCCTTCCCGCACGGCCCCTGCGCACGAGGAGGAGGAAGGGTGGCTTGGGAGGGTGCCTTCAGCTCCCACGGAGACACCCACGAGGGAGGGAGGTACAAGGGACAGCTGGGCAGATGCTGCAACCAGCACAGAGCCACAGGACCTCCCTGGAGATGGCCTTGGCCTCCTGCGAGTCCCCGTGGACTCCTACAGCTGCTCCTGCCATACAGATGGGAAAACGTTTGTGTGTGCACACGTGAGAGCTGCTGAGGAAATACCTGTGGAGGCATCTCAGTCAAAGTTAGAACACTGTGTGCATATATTTATTTATTATAAAACGGTGGGAGGACTTCTATACTTCACCGCATAGCTGTGGGCACCCGTGCCCCTGCAGCGCACACAGCATGGTGAGAAAATCACACCCCGCAGGAGTGTAGCCTGGGCTGATTATGGCAAAGAAAGGTCTTGTTCATACAATTCACTGAAGTCAGAAAAGCTCCATTTAAATATAAACAAAACCTAACACAGAGGTCCACTGTACTTAAGTCAAGGAATTATTTTTTTCTAACCTTGGAGATATAGATATGGCTTGTATCTCCTCCAACAGATGTATTTGTCCACTACCCAGTAACATTTCACTTCACTTAAGTAAAAGCATCATATGCAAGAGAAACAATAATGCTATAAAACAAAGACCTTTCACTACGCCAGGTCCATTCCATACCCAAAGCCCAAAGGTTTCCTTCTTCAAATGAATAAATAGGACAGGTTTAAGCCACGGTAACATTTTTAAGGTGCTTCCTCCAATAGCTTTCAACATTGTTCAATCTGCAGACCTACAAAAAAACCCCACAATTATGCAATGGAGCAGGACAGACAAACAAAACCTCCTTGCCAGAAGACGTGCTCTTCTATTTACCTTTAACAGAAACATATAGAAGGCAACAGATCTCACAGAGCCACAAAGACCAGGCTGACAACATTCAACATTACAACTGGGGGAACTACTGCAGTATGCATAAGCTCCACTCACAACTCCCAAGGCATCCAACTGGAGGTCGGCTGCACCTCAGAAGTTAGCCATCTTCTCCTGTAACCTACAACATCAAACTCCAACTGCTTTGACAGAAATCTCTACTGAGGAGCTCCAACACAAACCTCTGAGGAATTAATGCACCCACTCCAGCAAACCTTCACAATCCCAAGCAGACATATGGAACACGCCCGGCTAACCAGCAGAGTTAAGCTTTTCAAGGAATGATACTGAAACTCATAGATGTAACACACAGATGGCCCACAACATCTGCAAGAATTGAAATACAAAACCTTCTCAAAAGGTAACGCCGAATGCTGATAAAGACAAACAAAGCCAGGCTGTGCCCTGCTGCAGCCACCACCAGCGCTCTGCAGAGCAATCCCAGTGCAGAGCAGTCCCAGTGCACAGCAATCCCAGTGTATCCTGGCCCAGCTGCCCACAGATACAACTGGAGTAGCTCTGTCAGAGGCTCCTGAGGAGGAGGGGTAGTACTGGGAAAGGGACAGTATTTATGAAAATAAAAGAACTGAAGGCTGTATGCTGCTGTCTAGAACTTACAGTTACGTTTGTACCACCCATTCCCTGGGGGAAATGACATACAATACAAACAGGCCTAGTTGTTCAATTATTCAAGTATTAAGAGATTCACAGAAAGGCATCTGAGAAACATAACATTTTAATAGATGAAATAAATACTCCAGTACATGCAAGATAAAAACTGACATTGGAAAAAAATTAAAAATCACTTTTGTTATAGTGTAATTTTGTTTGTTTGTTTAAACACTCACAGTAGCTTTTCCCCCAGTTTGGAAATCAACACATGGAAAACATAATCACAACCTCCAGTCCTTCCACTCCTACACACCAAATGCACTTCTAACCTAACACTTGATGCAAAATAAAAAAAGTCATACAAAACAAAAACAAACAAAATAGTAGCTACATCCATCATCTATGTGTTGTTGGGTTTTTTCATTTTTTTAAATGAGTAAGAACTGAGGTAACCTTTTTCCTGCACAACCGAACAGCAAAATTTAGAAGGGAAATTTCGGAAGACAAGACAAGACAAACTTTAAAAACCGCACCCAGCGCGATTAAAGCTCTTTTTTTTTTTCTCCTTTTTCTAAGATACCCCCACCTCCCCAAATATAAAAAACTTTGAAACAGTTTTACCATTTGTGTGAAGACCTTGTTGAATAAAGGAAAATTTATCTGCAGATACTTGCTTAACTTTAAAGTAAAATAAAAAGAAGCCCGAACTGGCTACCTTTATTAGTACATATAGTTTGAATATGTTCTGCTTCTTCACCACATGAAATCAGAGGATTGGGCTCATCCAAGCAAATTCTTTGGTATACAAAAAAGGGGCGAGGAGGTGGGATATTATTTTCCTTTAGCAATGACTGGGATCTAAACAGAAGATGTGGGGGTTAATTCACAGAATTGGAGTTCACTGGCGGTAAAGTCCTGGGTGAAGATCTTTCTCTTAGTGCCTGAGATAGCAGGTTGCAACCATCCGAGACGGCGCAAGCTGAGTTCCTCAACCTTTCCCTGTAATCGCTCATTTTGGTGCTACTTTCGGGGTGTTGGGCTATATCCCTGAGGCATTGGGTCAGGAGCACACAAGCAGATACCACACTCATGGCTCCTCCTAGGATGGCAGTTTGCACAGCTTTGCCCTCTGGATTAATGGTGGCAGCTTTACCCAAAAACTGGGGCTCAGTGGCAAAGCCCACCAGAGCATAGACAGACTGCACCAAAGGTCCACTGAACAAGACGCACCGGTTCCTGGTCAGCTCGCTGGGTGAGGTCTTCACCTCCTTGACACAGGCCAAGAGGGCAGAGGCGCTGGTGCTCATACATTTGACACTGAGTTTGAACTGCTCCTTAGCAAATTTATCCTTGGATTTCTCACTGGCCAGCACGCAGGCGTCTGTCAGGAATTTCAAGTTCTTGGACATGTTCTGAGAAACCTCCAGCAGGAGCTGAGGGCTCATATCTGCCAAAGGGGTGGTCTTCAAGACCCCGCAGCCGTGCTCCACCTCATGCCTACATCGGGTCACCTTGTAGCGATCCACCAAGCCAGGCATAGCAGGCTGGGCCCCCGGAGTCTCCACTGCAGCCAGGTAGGCAGCGTGGGCAGAGCACTCGGTCAGGGAGACCACCAGCTCCCCCATCTCCATCAGGCTTTCCCCCACCTCCCCGAAGCGTCCCATGTTGAGCTGGCTCTGGACGTCATGGGTCAAGATGGAGAGTCCTTTGGTCCTGGCAATGATCGTGTCCCTGCACTTCTCAAAGGACTCACCGAAGACAGACAGACTCTCGGTGTTCACCGGCCTGGTCTCGCTCGACAGCAGAAGCAGATCGGCCACCAGTTGCATCTTGATCTTGCAGTGGTCGCAGATAGAGATGAGCTTCTTCCTCTGCAGGGAGCTGCTGCTGGGGATGCCGCCGCCGGAGACCTCGCTGCTGGACTTGCCGGAGCCACCGCTAGCCATAGCGCCGGGGGGGCACTCGCATGCCGCTCGCTACCCCGCTGCCGCCGCCTCCGCCGCCGCCCGAGCAGTCCCGACTGAGCCCGGCAGGATCGCTCTGCCTTTTCCGCAACATCATTCCATTAATCGCCGGGAGGCAAGAAAAGGCTCTGGGCGCCGGGGCTGCCGCTGCTGCGGGGAGCGAGCTCGGCCGGGGCGCCCGCCCCGCTCCGGCGCCAGCCTCCGCTCCTACGGCGCTCCCGCGGCGGGGCGGCGCTCGCCGGGCGCCCCCGGGCCCCGGTCTGGCATCCTTCGGCTAAAAATACGTAATTTTTTTTTTTCCTTTCCTTTTCGCACGCTGGCTCCCCTCCTTTCCACCGCCTCGTCCGGCTTGCCGGCTGCAGGATCCTGCGCGAAGTTCCCTTTACCAGACGCAATACCTCAGGGACGCGCCGCCGCCGCGCGGAGTTGGGGCAGGGGCGCAGCCCTCCAAGTTGCTACCGCGCCCCCGGCGCCTCCGGTCGGGGAGCGCCCGCCGGGCGCAGCTCGCAGGGGCCGGAGGGGCGGCGGCTGCGCACCATGTGCCGCCCCCGGCGCCCGCCGCGGCCCCGGCTCGCAGGAAGCGCCGCGGAGGGTGTGGCCCGCCCGCCCCGCACGGCCCCGCCGCACACCCGCGGGGAGCCGGCCCGGGAGGGGAGCGGGGCACGGCGGGGAGCCGGGACGCGGGGGACCGTGGGGGGAAGGAAAAAAAAAAGAAGAAAGAGAGGAGGGGGGGAAAAAAAAAAAAGCTCCACCGGATCCGGGTGCTGGGGCGGGCGGGCGGATCCGTTCCCCTTCCTTTGCCGCTGCCTCACTCCTTCCTGCCGCGATCATTCACGCGGCCGCTGCGCGCTCGCTCCCCGCCGCCGCCGTCCATCCCCTGCGCCCCGGGCCCTCCTCGCCGGCTCCCGCGGTGGCCGCCGCCGCACCAACTTAGGCTCTTCCCGCAAACAAGGGTGGTGGCCGCGGGCTGCAGCCGCGGATGCTGCGACCCGCCCGGCCTTGCGCTCCTCCTGCCATCTTCCCCGGCTGAGCCGCCAACTCCCAGGGAAAAAAAAAAAAAAAGAAAAAAGAAAAAAAGAAAAATAAAAAGAGGAGAAAAAAAAAAAAAAAGAGGAGGAGGAAATCTTCGTTTAAATTCCCTTTCTCAGGCTTTCAGACAAACTACTGGGAAGAGGCGGCTGCGACGGCGCTGCCAGCCAGACGCTGCACGGCTCTGGGGGAGCTCCCCCGCCCCGCTGCCTTTGCTGTAACCTCACTTGAGCCTATCGAAATCTTTTGTGCGGTGTCACCGCCCTTCGTTTAAATCCTGCCCTCCCCCCGCCGCCGCTCCGCGCCCGCCGCCGCTCGCTCCTCCCAGGCGGAGGGGGCAGCAGCGC
>QWTY01032163.1:0-13051 GCA_008033365.1 Pseudorectes ferrugineus | reverse complement strand
CTTGAGCAGGGATGTTGGACCAGTTGCTCCACTGTGGCCCCTCCAGCCTGACCCACTCTGTGGTTGTTGCCCTATCTCAGAGCCCAGGCATGGGGCTGTCTGCACATCTGTGACCTGTCAGAGGTTGTTTTATGACTTGTTTTGCTCTTTAATATAAAAACCCTAGCCCTATGCAATGTTTACAAGTCTTTCCCCACCATGCACATGTTGTGCTGTTTGGATTGCAAAAGAACCCATTACCCGGTAATAGGATCATGGAACAAATGGGGTTGAAGGCACCTCAGGATAATCCAGCCCAAGGTCAGCTGAGCTGTGGTGTGGCTGGGACCCACCACTCCAGCTGGTGAGCACTGATAGGGTGAAGTAGTGATTTCACTGAAATTCATAGATAAAACTGTGCACGGGCGATAAAACTTTGTGAATCTCAGGAAAAACTTCAGTCAAAACATAAGGTGTAAAAGCCTACAAGGCAAATCTGTTAAATTAAGATTCATCATCCCAGTGAGTCCTTAGGAATTTTGTTTCTATAGAATCTCAAGAACTTCTGCCCCCAGAATGAGCTCAAAAAGAGCAGCTTTTTACAGCACAGAAGGTGTTTTAGCATTAGAGTGCAAAGACTTTAAGTCAGACTCAGCTATTACTATACTTAGCAAATTAAAAGGCTTTTTTCCTGTAATACTCAATGGAAAAGTGTATCAAATGTTCTATTTTTATTGGATGTGTTGGTTTTTCTTTGCAGGGGTCTTTGGATGCTGACAATGAATAAACCATAAGTAATGGTGTAAAAATGAAGTAGATAACACTCAAACTATAACTTAAATATTTTTCACATTCCCTGGTTGGTAGGCATGCTCTCAGCCCTAGCAAAGGATGGTATAGAATCCTTTCTTAATGAAACCCCAAACAATATTAGTTCTCAAGATTTTATAAGACCTCTGAGATATTTTATTTGGCCATCTTCATTGTGTTACTGCTATGGAGAATGCCAGGGCACCTGAGAGGTGTCTCCTGCTTCTCTGCCCTCCTGAGTTGTTCAGGTGCATAGTCCATTTTGTGTTCTCTTGGGCAGACTTCCACACTGGTACCGTGTGGGATAAAAGCTTTTACAAAACAGTTCATCTCCCATATGGAAACCTAGTCTTGTTTTAGGATTCCTGGCCTCTCCTGTGGTAGAGGTAGCAATGTCAACTGCTGCTCAGGAAAGAACAGAGTTAGGGGAGATGAAAGTTAATAAGCTTAGGGATACTTTTCTGATTTGGAAATCAAGGATAAAGAATGATTTCTGAGATAAACAACACGTGGTTAGGATATTTGCAAGTGAAAGTATGGATTAAGGGATAAGAAAGTAGTAAACAGAGATTATGGTAGGTGGAAATAATGTGATAATGAGAGCGGCAGATGTTACAAAGATGGAGATGCTACAAGTAGGACACCTCAACTTTGCATGGATTTTGTTTCATTTAATCATGTGCACAGAGCACACATTTCTATACTTTTGACCAGGAGTATTTGCTAGGGTTCTCTCTCTGTCCTTTTTCCCCTTTAACAGTGTCACTACACTCATAGGCAAAAAGGATAAAATAGGCCCAAGTTCCATTTCTTTTTATTACCCTGTATCTGGAAAACAGAACTGTATAGTATCTGCTCTTTTACACATATAGCTTAGTCTTCTAAACCCACTTTATTTCATAATTAGGAATCTTCTACTACCTTCACCTATTACAACCCTGTGGATAAATTTTACCTTGTTGTACATGGACAACATTACAAAAACCAGGGCTACTCCTGAGTATCTGACATGCATTCATTTGAAATTTGAAGCCAATTCGTATTGATTTTTAATTTTCCAGGAGTGGAAGTACTACATGGTACAGGTTACATAGGATTCACCAATATTATTTCTTTATGCAGTCTTCTTTGAAATGATAAGAGATCTTTTCAACAGTGTTCAGCAATGTCAGTTGTTTATTTCTACTTATGCAATAATGGCCCTGGGGATAAATTATTGTATTCTAGTTGCTTCACATACATAGCAGCTCTCGGGATCATGGAATAGCAGAAACTCTTTTTACAGTGCCCAAGAAGGCTGAAGAATGATTTTGGTAACTCTGTTGTGGCCAGAAAACTCCCAATATTCAAAACAAAGGTTGTCAGTGCAGTGTTTTACAACCAATAATGTCTTAAATGGTGCTGTAGAGCAGTGTAGGCCTGAATCTCTATCTGGAGCTACCACAGATCTGTACCTGATCTCTGAAAGTATTTTCTTATAAGATAAAATAGTCTATTAGATAGTGAAAGCAACTGTAGGTAAATAGTTAAATATAGTCTGTATTTGGACAGTACATCATTGATCTCTTTTATTCCAAAATTTAGGGAATGTATAAGCTCTAACTTGTTCATTAGTGTTGCTTCATAGCAATATGGTTACGTGAGAGAGTGTATTTCAGCCCTGCAGTTAGAACTGTGCAGCTTTTACCTTCGTCTGACAAGTTGGGAGATTGCTCAGGAGCTGTGTGTGTTTCATGGCCTCATTCCTGAGAGGGGATTATTTCAAGAGATTTTGTTGTTTTTCTTGGTTTACAACAAATAGCTGTTGTTTGATATGACCTCCTTTTGAGTCCCCATCACCAGCTCTTGGGCTCATTTTTCTGTAAGATTATCTTTAGCTGCTGCTGCATGGGCTTAATAGATAAATTTCTTGTGTTTGGTGTGGAATACACAGTGTTTTATGGGGATAATGATCAGCCTTCAGCCTTCTATTTTGCTGGTTTTCAGATTTTAATTTAAATTATGTGATTTAGTCATCTTATTTGCTCTCGTCTTTAACCAGACACAGTACACAAAATCATATTTGAGAAATTGAATACAGTTGTTACAAAAGAAAGAGAGGAAAGCGGGCAAGAATTTGAATTTCTGCCTTTGGAAAAGCGAGTAGAGCAAGGTAAAATACTTTCTGAATAAAGCATGTAACTGTACGCACAATTATATCTCAATTCCTGAACTAAAATAATTTTACCTAATTATTTTATAATTATAAATATTTTTACCTATTTAATTTCCTTTTGTGCTAAGAAAATAAAATGTTCCCAAAGTATGGTGCAAGGTATCTTCTTCCATTCTGCTCATTCCAACCCTTCTGCCATGGGCAGGGACACCTTCCACTAGACCAGTTTGCTCAAAGCCCCATCCAGCCTGACCTTGAACACTTCCAGGGACAGGAAATCCATAACTTCGCTGGGCAACCTGTTCCAGTGCCTCACCACCCCGACAGTAAAGGATTTCTTCCTAATATCTAATCTAAACCTGCTCTCTGTCAGTTGGAATCCATCCAAGGACCCTTGTCCTGTCACTATATGCTCGTGAGGAAAGTCCCTCTCCATCTTCCTTAGGCTCCTTTCAGGTACTGAAGGGCCACAATGAGGTCACCCCGAAGCCTTCTCTTTTCCAGGCTGAACAAACCCAGTTCTCTCAGCCTTTCCTACAGGAGAGGTGCTCCATCCATCCAATCAACTTGGTATCTATCCCTCCTCTGAACTTGCTCCAGCAGGTCCAGGTCCTTCCTGTGCTGGAGACCCCAGACCTGGATGCCGTGCTCAAGGCGGGGCAGAATCCCCTCCTGACCTGCTGCCCACGGTGCTCTGGATGCAGCCCAGGACATGGCTGGCTTTCTGAATCTAAACCAACAGCTGTATTACACCATTTGAAATTTAAACAGATGAAAAAATGATTAAACAGACAGAGCAAATAAAAACTCTCCATATGAATTGAATATCAAAGGCCCCTCTGCCCCATTGCTGAGTCTTCTGGCAAAGTGCTTGCGGTCCACCTTCAAGAACCTCTGGATTACACTGTATGCATACACAACGCTGATTCTTCTCTCACGTTACTGTGATTAATTAATGGATAGTGGATACTTTAGATTTTAATTAGCTAGGATAATGTCCCTGTTCAGCAATGTCACTAATGACAGGGCAGAGCTCATGCAACACCTCTGTGGAGGGCCTTTCTGACTAAGAGATTTTGTAGCCTTAATTAAAAATGAAATTTTTCTTGGTACCACAAAACAAGTTTGGCTTAAAAATTTCCCAACGCTGTAGCTGAGCACTACTGAATTGATTAAGCTGTAGCTTGGTAGCATACTAACACCTATAGTGCTTGTTAATATGGATGCAAATCATTATTTTCAGCACCTTGGGAGATTCCAAGGTGTATATTGTGCGAGGGAGGTGCTGTTGGCAGGGAGAGGAGACGTGCTGTGTATGCCAGTGAGTGCTGTGCACATCCTAGTACTCATTGTTGCCTTGAAATAAACAGTGAGAATTCTGTTAATTTTAATGAAGGCAGTGTAATTACAGTGATGTGGGAAGAAAATCAGCTTTGTGTATGCACTCTGTGTAATCCAGAGTTCCTTGGAGGTGGACTGCATGTATTTTGCTAGGAGAAGGCTGAGCAGTGGGGGAGAAGGGAATTTGACACTTCATTCGTTTTATGTTAACCTTTCCAAGAGACCAGGTTTCCAACGAGTTGTGCAAGTATCTAAGTTGATGATTTCAATGTTCAAAACACTGTAGATAGGTCCTCTCCTAGAATATGATAGAATCAGGAGTAAATGTTCAGCAAAGCAGATTTCTTTTTGTACAGTCAGCATGTTTTTGAAATATTATCATGTTAGACTTAATTCTGAGTAGTTATAGCAGAAGAAACTACATAATTTACTGGCTGTTAAACCCCAACCTGCAAATGAACTAATCATGGTACAGACTTCACAGTATAAACAAAGGAAAAAACTCATTGAAAAATTGAGCACTTTATTAAGAAAGATTGTATTAATTTATAAGAGAAAGAGGCGCACACACACTGATAGACATTTGTTTCCATATTGCTAAGCGGCCAGCACAAAATCCTGTAGAACTTCAGGACATAATGTCTTTAGTATACCCATAGCAGAAATGGATTATACATAAATTAAACCACAAAAAATCAGGTAAACCTGTAATATTATGGAATACATAGCTTTTTGGGATGTGATCCGGGCAGTTACATTATGTTTTGTTCCTTTGTACGTATTGGTAAATTGAAATTATTTCCCAGTAAGTGTGAAATAGCACTGAAACACTAAGTGTTGTATTTGTAAATGTTACTGCATGTTAATAATAATTAGATACATAAATAGGTATATTCATGTGCAATTGTCACATCAGTAAAAATTATAAAGTAGATATCATTCAGTTTGTGTAAAGCTTCAGTAACACTTTTTTATAGTGACTGTTTTAATTTTTAATTGTAGGAAGTAAACATCAGGGCATATGCTGTTATATTTCCTGTTATAATGCTAGGTCTTCATAAATTGGTGTCTTTTTAAATGATTTTACAATAAATATATTTATTCAAGATTCATAAAAGTAGAGTAAGTGAAACAACTGCATAAGATGTTACACTAAATGAGATATTCAGGACAATTGCTGCAGGAATGATCATTTTTTATCTCACATAAGCACAGCATGACTATAAGACAATACAACATCTTTTTGACTGTCCTAAGTATCTTCACACATGCTCTGAAAGGCAGCTCATATGAGTGGATACCTTGAATAATCTGTTTTCTTTTACTGCATATGAAAATATGTGAACATTACTTATTGTGATAAATTAGTTCTGTAATGTATTCATACAAGGATTTAATTCCAGTTATAAATATAGTATAAATACAGCAATGATTTTGCTGACAAAGCATATCAACAAAACAAAGAATAGAACTTACGGAAATTCAGAGAGTTTTTCAATAATTGCAATTTTAAAATAAATTGCAGGTGAAGTGTATTGATTGAAAGGAGTCAACTATGACCACGTTATCCAATAAATATTATTTGTTTTGTTTCAAATGAAAGTTGCACAATATTTACATGGAAATGAAAAGTATTTTTTTAATAAGTGGTCTTTTTTATTTTTGCAATTATTTATGTGTGGGCTATGGCAATAGTCTTTCCATTTTAGAATGCTGAACAACCATGAGTGCTGATCTGTAAATACCAAGTAAAATAACTTTAAAATATTTATCAAAGTGGGTTTGTCCTTCTCCCTAGGCATGATGACAGAGACTAATACTAGACCTTAGGATTTTTGTTCTATAACTCTAAAAGATTCCCCTGATTACAAAAGATGGAGAAGAAACAAAGTGGTAAAACCGCCTGCCTCTTCCAGTGATTGTTATGGAGCAGTGAGAGGAAGGTAGGCCTTTGCTGTGGTTTTGTGTTTACATGTTCGCTGAATCTTCAAAATGTTCCTCTTCATTCTCAGTCAGACCAGGTCCAGATTCAATCCAGAGTTATACTTACACCTATGCTTTCTTTTACTCTTAGCTTGTAATTAGCTTTGACTTCTGCAGCTTCTGAAGATGGGCTTGCGTACCCCAAAGCTTGTCTTTTTTTTCCTGAGGTACACCAGGATTAATTAATCTAAATAAGCCAACGAGCCTTAGTTTTAGGCCTTTTATTAGAAGCAATGAAGTTCATGGTTCAAATCCTGTATACACTGGGGTCAATAGAAATGTGACTATTACTATTACTTTACCATTACTGTATGTAAGTACAGCCAGAATTTCTCTTTTGGAACTGCTCAAGTGCTTCAAGTTACACGTGTGTTTAAGTGCATTCCTGATCTACAGCCAGGCTCCTCAGCATCTTTCGAAATTGTTTTGTAGTTAAACAAATCGTGCTGACACTGTTGCAAAACCACTGTTTTTACTGAGTGAATGAAAAAAGTTATTATACTTTCTGTCTAAAATTGGATCCTAAATGATTTGGTAGGAAAGATACAATTAAAATTTAGATCTTGAAATAGTAACATCTAAGTTTATTTCCATTTAAAATTTTGTGTTTCTGTTGACTGAGTAATTTTCTCATTTAATTCTCCTTAAATGGCCTAAAAAAGGCAAAATATTTCATGTCACCAAAAAGACCCAGATAAATATGCAGGTTATTCTCTAAGGCAGTGACAAGACTGGTTGGATCTTGTTTATTTAGATGAAAGTAATAATTTCTCAGTGCAAAGCAGGTATGAGCCTTATTGCAGGAAATAGCGGTTTCAAATGTTACTTCCTTCATCTTGCAAACAGGAACATGTAAACCCAGCACATACTTGGTTATATTCCAGTGCCCCTTTGTTTGTCTTGGCATTTGCTTTGCTTTTATATAAATTAGTACAAGTTGCCTGGGTAATGTTTTTCTGTATATTGTTTGTTTACATGTCCAGTGTCCTTAAAGCTTGTAGAAATAATGGGCTGCTACTTTTTTTCTCAAGTAGACTAGTTCACTTTTCTCATATCTATGCAGAATACAGAAAATCAATGGTTGCAAAGTTATTAATTTTTAATTTTCATTGTGGATTGGATACTGTTATGGTGTTCAGCTGAATAATACATTATGTCTAATGGTGCCTGGTATTATAAATTACATATTGAATGTAATATTTACTCTGAAAGCTAAGCAGTTTTGCCTTGGAGTACTCTGTTTATCTGTTTAAATCTCACCCACCCCCCCAAAAAAGCTACATGTGCCAGAGGAGGATTCTGGCAGAAGGTTTTCTTGTCTTGAGTAAAGTTTGTAGAATTAATTGTGTGAACAAAATAAAATCAAGCAACACAAGCAATGTTTTTTATAAAAATGCAATGATGAAACAGTCATGATACCTATTTGTAAAATAACATGAAAATATGTTCAGAAATATTTTGTCTTAAAAATGTTAATATTAACAGAAATAAAATGCATTAGCTAAACACTGTAAACATTATTAATACCAAATCCCAGGTCCACTGTAAGGAAAGACGATCACTGTCATCGATATCCGTAAGACTTGGTTGTAGCTTTGCATTACACAGTGTTAGAGGCAGTGGTAAAAGAAGCTAGAAATAAAAACCCTGTGTAACAAAGTAATTTCTTCTGTCCAGTGTGCAAAGATAATTCATCCTTGTCTGTCACGAGATCACCTGATTGACTAATCTGGCAAAGTACTCTACACAGTTTACTCCATCATGTTGAGTTCTGGCTAGTATATCTAGGCTTCATTCCCAAGAAAATAGATGCTGTTTTCAAGCTTCTATCACGAGGGGTATTTGGAACATCCAGATATTTCCCTAGCTGAGCAGAACTGTAAAACTGAGTTGTGAGCCTCTGCTTCAAGAATTTGGAGAACCCAGATTAAGAAAACTATGTATTGATAAAACTGCCTAAGGGAACAAAAACAGGAAATGTTTTTAGATGAGAAAGAGCTATCAGGAATTTAAACAGGAAAGGCTGAGTACTGTTTGTTACTGCAGAATGCTAATGCTGTGTGCAGAATGACCATTGCTCTGACTATGGGAGCTTTGACAGACACTGTCCAAGGATAGGCAGTCCAGATCAGCAGAGCAAAGTTGCCCACAAGGTGCTTCACTGGTTAAAAAAGCTGAAAATGGAATTAGAGTCAAGGGAGTCAGGCACCCAATATCCCCTAAATTAGTAGGACCAAGCTGCAAACAAGAATTACGACCAGAGAAAAGATCTCAGACATGTTCAAAAAGCAATATTACAGCTGAGGTTGGAGGAGTCAGAGGCAAACTGAGGGAACCAGACAAGCAGTGAGCTCCAGCTGGAGCTGAGTGTTAGAGTATGGAGACAGTAACCCAGAGCTGGTCACAAATGGAGGTATGAGCAGATAACGGTGCTGGCACTCAGAATGGGCTGTCATCTGCACGACAGAGAGCCTTGGGAAGAAGAAGGAGGTCTCAATGCCATCGTGGCAGGTGCTCTGTGGTGTGAGTGCAGAGCTGCACTGCCCAGGGCTGTTGCAGGTGGGCTACGGACAGGAACATGTTGGGCTAGGGGCTCACAGGCCCACCCATCCCTGGTGGGCTCTGAAACTGCCCAGCTGAGACAGCAGTGCAGGTCTCAGCGGCTCCTCTGATGATGGATGAGGATGGTTCTGTCAGTGAATAGCTGCAGTTCTCAGGTTGCAGTTCCCGAAGCTCACAGCAGTCCCTCCTGCAGTGCAGGGCTGGGGCAGAGCTCTGGTTTCCCAACAGACCTGTAAGCCATGGGCAGTTCTCCCCCAGAACAGTCCTAGAGTGAAAGCAGATCAGTAGTGTGGGGAGTGAGCAAGAGAGTTCAGAATCCACAAACTGCATTTTTACAAAAAGACCCAAAACAACCAAACAAAAAATCAAACCACAAACAACCCCCAACCCCCACCTTGCAGTCTCCCCCCAACCCTCATAACATTCTCAGAAGTTCTAAACTGTCTTTTTTGGTAGGTAAACCTTCTCACTCAATGACCTATGCATCCTTTGTATATTGGGGCAAAATTAGAGTAATTCCCAGCCGAAGTCTTAGTTTTGCTGGGCAAAGTTGACATGAGTTTGGGCTACATTGTGCTTTTCCATTTCTGAAGGATTTTCAATTAATGTATAAACAATAGGTCTCTACAAGCATCTGTTCCTACAAAACCAGATCTGATGTTATTGTATTATCTATTATAAAAGCAGCAATGAGATTATACATATAGAAAAGTTGGGTTTTTTTAAATTATGGCAATAACTTTGAAATAGTGCTGCTAAGATACCCCTGCTAGAGTAGGCTGGTCAGTCTGACCAAAAATAACAGAAAACAGATACACAATTTGTTCTTCTATATGAAGTAAAAGGTAGGAATAAAATCAATTCCAACCAACATTTTACTGAATTTTATTTTCCAAGAATAAATCTTTTTACTTCTGTGGTGAAAATCTGTAAGGTTTTTGACTAAGTATTCCATGACATTCAGACTGAAAATGCAGCAAAATGCTTTATCCATGATTCAGACCTTAGAGGGATTTCAGAGAAGTGAGCTGGCAGATTTTTAAAATGTATATAAAATTTTGTGCCTTTATATAGATATGTATTTTTGTCGTTTGTGACATATATGTAAATACTTTGTCCAGATTTTTATGGACAGATGGAATTTGCAGAAGAGTTCAGCAGAAAGCAGGACTCATTTCTGTTCTGTTCAGCTTAGTGTGTGATAACTTTGAATTTTTTATCATACCATATCTGATAAAACTTGCATATGACACACAGGCCAAGAAAACATGAAGTAATGATGAGGCTAAAGCAGTTATATGCAGTGTCCTAAAATTACTGTACTGCAGGGCCCTGGGAAGGGAGGAAAAAGTTGTTTATGCACCTAAACAAAGAGAAAGTGTATGAAGAGGCAGTTTTATCTCTCTTTGAAATTTTAATGAAACCAATATTGAAATACTACTTACAGAACTAATGTGGATGCACCAAAAAGAAAGGAAATTGAAAGTCTACAGTATAAATCATTATTAAAATGCCCGGGGAGAATTCTCTAATAAAAAGGATGAGGAACATGAGCAGCAGCAGAAGGAACTGGCTGCCTTGCACCTGGCAGTGGCTTGGACAGGCTCTCAGAAGGTGTCACACATTCAAGTGGTACTGGGGAACAGGAAGGGATGGATGTGCAGTGGCTGCCTCATGCCAGGCAGGGCACTGAGGAGACCACTGAAACTTTCTTTCTCAAATGACAAGTACACGATGTAAGAATCAGTGAGAGATGGAATATTAAACTAGATAATCCACTTTTTATACTTCCTTAATGTCAGTATGCCTATAAATAATAAGTGAAATAATTTAGGAATAAACTGTAACAAATCTCCTCTGACTAGAGATTAGAAATTCCTCCAATATGATCTTGCAAAAGAAAGATCCTCCAAGTGAAGCTGATTCTCAAAGCTGCATGACTGTCCCTTAGTTAAAATAAAGCTGTGTAACTTGCCACAGATAGCTGTGACACAGAATTCTGTAATTTGAATAAAAGGAACCTTTTAGTTCATTCTGAAACATGGTGCAGATACCTGGCAACTTTGATGTTCCTTTGAACTCCCTTTTAGCTCATTGCTAGCCGAATGGCTGCTGGGCCTTGCAGATATAGTTCAAAGCCTGATTTATATTACTGATTAAAAATCATGTAAAAGCTTCTGGAAAAGAGAAGTATGGGCACATAATAATGCAGTATCCACCAGCTTTACTGCGTCTTTTACTGGATCTGGCTGCTGAGTTTCGATTCTTATATACTAAAGTTTCAGATCTTGGTGAGTGGCAGGAAAAAAAGTTGATGTTGGCACTAAAAATCACTTTGGTAGTGATGTTATTTGTTATTGTGCAGAGTAGTCCAACTCCTCAGTCTGTCATCTGATATCTAAACAGGATAATGTATGTAACTGATAAATGTGACAGTGGGGAGAGAAGAGATAGTGCTCCCCAGTGGTGCCATCATGGGCAAACATGTGATGTGACTGTGTGACTCGACCGTGGTGATTGCAGACACAGATGACACCGTCACCAGCACTGACAGGGAGCTGGCTTTGCACAGGAGGCCCCACACTGTGCAGTGCAGGAGCAGGGCAAGTTCTGAGCTAACAGGGCTGTGAAAGGAAAATACTTCGCATTACTGTTCTCCAAGGAGAGCTCGTAAGGCCAGGCCGTGCTGCCATACCTGGCCTGCACTGCAGAACTGGGTCCCTGGCCCCTCTGGCCCCTCTGGCCCCTCAGCACAGTTTGAAAGTGTCTATGTGACCTGGACACCCTCTGCTAGTGTCCACAGTACAAACAGTAATGAATGTTCATGGCTTGCTGTGCCCTATTTAACACCATAATAAGACAGCAAACAAGCCGGATTTCAGGGATGGGGAACTATAAAGGTATCATAGAACCATGGCCTTTTTCCTAGGAAGAGGTCTTCTTCAGTACTGCCTTGGCCACAGCAGCCTAGCCTATTCAAACATAAATGTTATTTTTCACACCAAACTTTTTAATTTTAACTTCCTCTTTATGTATGTGTATATATTGTTTATTCACAAGCGTGTCACAGCTTCCAGTGGGTTGAAGCAGGCAGTGGGGTATCTCTATTCGTACATTTTTGCTTTTTAATAGGATCTATTCAGAGCAAGACAAAAGGCTGATTGAATGCTGGGAGAAATTTTGTATCGTAGAGTCATTTAAATGTGAACTAGGACATTCTCTGGACAATTACATAAAAATGGCGAGTGACCCTCTGTACAATAGTTGCTTTCAACATTATCCAAGGCCAAGACAGGCTTTTGACAGTTACATAATGCAGATGGGTCATGATCAGCCAACTCAGAAACGTTCAGCCTTGTGCAAAATGAGAATCGCATTTGACGAAGTTGAAACCAAACAAAAAGGGACAAAAAACCTTTCATTTTCAGTATGCTGATAAATTTTCTAATTAATAATACCCAAATTTAGAAATATTTAGAATCATAGAGTCCTTAAGACTGAAAAGACCCCCAAGATCATCGAGTCCAACCTTTGAAATTTTACTTGTTTATTGTTTGAAATCTAAATTCTGGTAGAAAAACCGGAAGAGGCTCAAATAAAAAATCTGGGAGGTCTTCAACCTTCAACGCACCTGTTTGCAAAAACATCTGCAATACATCATAAATGGTTTGTAAAGCTACAGATGAGTGATCATATGTGCTATTGATCTCTATTAAATAAGTGTACCTTGATTTAGAGATATTTGACTCTAAAATAGCCCTAGACTAATTTAGTTACGGAACTGAATTCCAGAATTCACAAATCCAAATAATTTAGCTCACAGCTAGCATCCTGCCACCTCTGCTTTTCTTCCTGCTTTTTCCACTGTGAAAAATAACACTTTGTGTTAATTCTTGTTTGCTGTTTCTTATGCCAAAACAGTAATTTCACAGAAAAATATCAACAAAATATCTAAAAAACCCCACTTGCGTCAGTAAACACCACATGGCAGCAGTGTGAGTTTTCTTCCAGTGGTAATAAGGTCTTAAACTGCATAGAATTGTCGTGTTTCGGTGTACCAAATTTGTACTGTGTAAGCCAAAGGCTTTACACACAGATATATATAGGTATATAAATATATATATAAATATATATATATATGTAAATAAAAATAAACTGCAGTAAAAAGCCTTATAGGTATATATATACATTTTCTGTAGGGGAATTATAGCACAAGCTTCT
>QWTY01032162.1:0-26111 GCA_008033365.1 Pseudorectes ferrugineus | reverse complement strand
CTGTCTGCTTTCACCTTGACAATCATCTGCTCTGATTTTCTTCATAAAATCCAGGAATTTATTGTCACTTTCTGAGCTCTGGGCAGGGTGAGTGGTTTGGGTTGGCTGGGTGGGAGGTGCTGGAGTGGAGCCTCTCTCGAGGGCAGTGCTGGGGTCAGGTGGAGCTGGAGGCACACCCAAGCAACGGTGGTTTATAACCTCCAGAAGTGGCAGGATAATTTTATGGAACACTTGAAGGACAGAGGTCATAAAATGAACCATCTTCACCTCCCAACTCACAGCTTCTTTCTTCTTCATTAGACAGGGAATCACCAACTTTGCGGAGCAGTTAATAACTCTGAGCAGTTGCCATGGGAAACCAGACATCCTCTGCACGCTGCAGCTACACAGAGCTGCCAAACACAGACCTGGCTGACATTAAAAGGTGCTTTGGCCAAGTTGCTGCAGCATTACAAAAATGAGGAAAATCAAACAGACATCTCAAGTGAGGTTCCAGGAGGAGGAAGATGCTAAAACAACTGGAAGAAAATACGTCTTTAACAGCAGTTTTTTCAAGAAATGTAGATAGAAAATAGCTAGAATATCATCATATTAATTCATTGCATTTTTCCTACCACTACGTGGTACTTTGTCAGCCTTTGCTACTTCTGCTGTGTGTTTTATAATTATTCCAGAATCAGGAATCCTTTTTGATGTGACTCAGTCACAGTAAATACTGTACAAATAAACAGTGGAGATGCTCAGCAGTGCAGAGTTTCAGGGATAGAATTTTTGTACTCTGAAAACAGAGGAGTTCTTAAAAAATCCCTTCATTTGTGAGACAGAAAGGATAAAACAGAGGTGCAAGTATTTATTCAGCTTCATCCACAAACTTCATCCTTTAGCTGGAGCTTGTGTTCTGCACAGTAACTGCTCAGAGAAGTGCCTGGTTGGTATCCTCAGATGGAAAAAAAAGCTGTTGATAAATGACAGAGAAAATACCCTTTAAAATCAGGTTTAAAGCAGGGAGTGGTGGCCATCAGCTGCCTGCTCAGAGGCTGAAGGCTGTCAGGGGTTAAAGGTGCATTTGGCACTCGGTCCTGTTCCTTGCAGTTAGACAGTAGTGAGAGCTGACAACCTTCATTTCACTCAGAATTGTATTCCTGGGCTTGCAGGCCTTTAAAAGCACCATTAAATACTGTCACGATGGCTTCTGGTCTAGAAGGGAGCAGGAGAATGGTTCTGATAGCTCAAACCTGCTTTAAATCACAGCAGCAGCAGTGCCCAGGCACATCTCATTACAGCCAGCTCAGTGATGATGAAAACAGGTCCTGGCTGCTTTAGCACCTTTTGGAACTCGGTGACAAATCTGGAATAAATTCCCCATCAGCGACTCTGACTTGCAGCAGCCCAGCAGAGCAGAATCTGACGTGTTCCATGGATCCTGGGTGTCAAGGGCAGGAGCAGTCCCACAGGCCAGTCCTGCTTTCTGCAGGAATGCAGCCACAGCCTTTAGATGTTCATGCTCCAGTCCCAGGAAGGTACAGTGGGATCCTGTGCAATCTCCCTTTGCATTTTCCCGTGCCATAACTGCACTGTGGGTGCTGATAATTCCCTGCCAAGGACCCCAGGGCGGGCGGTGTTTGTGAGCAGAGCCTGGTGCAGCACACTCTGCCTGTTCTGCTGGGGGAATCTGGGCTGGGCTGGGTGTGTTTGCTGTAAATAGTGGTGGGCAGAGGGCTGGTGGCCCAGGACAGCAGTGGGGGGAGGAATTACCCAGCTTTGTGTGAACCCTCAGCAAAGTTCAGCTTTTAAACCGTGGGTTTGGCCAGGTCTCACTCTGTGTCAGTTCCTTTGTTTGGACCACGGTTGGTTTAAACAGTATTTTTGTGCGTGGATCCATTGACTTTTTTTCCCCCTAATCCTTTGGTTAGAAATAATTTGGAGGGAGATGATTTAAATAAGGCCTGATGTGTCCTGGCAGGGCTTGCTGTGGCTGAGGAACACGTTCTTGGGCACGGAGCTGTATCTGCTCGTGGCCGGCCGGGACATCCAACAGCTCGGAACACACAAAGCCTTCCCTGCTCTCCCCAGGGACACCTAGCAGGTTTTATGGCAAAGCCTTATCCCAGCTTTTAGTTCTCAGTCCCTGTTTCTTCAAAGTATTCCAGGAATTTGACTGGGATAAGGAGGAGAACTCCAGTGTCTCCTCAAGGCTCAGCAGACGAATTAATTTAATACTGAGAATACACAGGCTTGTTCATTTTCAGTCCTGCGCAATTGGTTGGTGCAGATTTTCCAGTCTGTTTATCAAAGGTGGAGAAACTCTGTGACTTGGGGTGGGGAGAAGGAGCTTTGAAAAATGCTGTACTTTGTGAGAAAAGAGCACATTAAGATAAGCAAATGCCTGCAGTGTAGAGAAGGTGGCTGGAGATGTGGCCTCAGAAGGAGGATCCCGGGTTTGCATTGGTCTTTCCACCTCTGCTGGCACGTGTTGCTCTGGAGAGCTGAACCTCTGTGGCGGAGTTTGCTGCTCTTTCCCACAAACTGCTTTACTGCACAAACAGCTCCCACTGTAATTTATTCTTTGAGGATACTATATATACATAGATATATAATGTTTTAATAAAAATCAAATGAACTAACATAGTAAGTGTATTTATGACATGTATTTCCTCCTACTTTTCTCCTCTGTGGCATTTGCTGAGATGCCTGCACAGAGCACTGGTGATGCTCTAACGTGGCAAAGTGCAGGGGCCTGGTTTGAGGATATAGAAGGGAATTCTTTCGGACTCCCCCTATTTAACACTTGCTATTTTCTCAGCTCTAAATGCTCTCCAATTTCTGCATGTAATGTAATGTAATTCCCTTTCCAAGTAATTTTTCTCCTGTTTTTCTTTTTTCTTTTTACTTAAAACAAGTGCAACTAGTGGGTTTTTTCCCCCTAATGCCAGGCACCCTGATTAACATTCAAAATTAACACATTAAGCATAGATTTGGTTGTATTCTGGTGGCTGATGAGACTTTGACTGGCAAAGGCTTTCCAGTTTCCTGATGCTCTTAATCCATCAGTATTTTCCTTCCAGGTCTTTGAATCCACCACTCCCCTGCTGTTTGTTCTTTCTGGTTGCTGGAGATGCAGGGGCTTCACCAGACCCTGATCTGTGAGATCAGGCCCAGTGATTTTCAGTAGTTCAGGTTCTTTCTGCTTTTAAGCCAGATAAGAAGGGATAACCCATTATCCCGTGTTTTCTTCCTCCTCCTTGGTGCAAAGCCAGGGATGAGGAGTGAGGTGCTGCAGGTCGGGGCGGCACCCAGAGCTCCCCACACAGCTCCCATTCCTTGTTATGTAACAGGAAATCCCAAAATATGGTAAAAAGCCACTTTCTAACATTCTGGCATATAAATGAATTCCCTGTGCCTCCAATCCAGGCAGTATGGTCTCACATATGTTTTTTGTCTCATACTGAAAGGATTTGTGCTCATTTGGCTCCATATCCCCACCCATAGTTTTGCACATTGTCTTCATCTTTATGGTGGGGTTTGCCTGTGAACGGGAAAGACAAAATAAATTTGGGTAGCAGGAGCAAAGACATCTTAGAGGCTCTGTACAGGGCAGGTGTGCTGAGGTTTGTGTTGGGGTGTGATGGTATTTGGGACTCATTCAGAGCCAGACATGGGTGGGGATGTTACAGACCAGGCTTTTTCCCAGGATTGCTGTTTACCTGCTGCCAGGCAAGTCCCCTTCTCTGTGCTCTCCTTTTGCTGTTCATACAAATCAGTATCACAGAATTTCTAGGCTGATTGGTTGATTTATTTATTGTACAGCTCGAACAGAGGTGTCTGTCTGTGGTCTGAGCACAGATGTGCCAGGGAAGGGGTGGCTTTGAGGGCATGGACCAAGGTTTGGGGATTTTTTGGGGTTGTTTTCCTTTTGTTTAGGTGTGGGGCTTTTTTGAGGAGAGTGGGGTGCTGTGGTATGTTTTCCAACCAGAGAACCTTCTCTCTTTGTGCAATCTTCTTTGCTATGTTTCCATTAATGTGTAAGACAAGATTAAATGGCTTCCCAAATTCCTCATGTCCAGTCCTTTGCTGTGGAAGTGAGCACACAACAGCATTCTCTACTGAAATCATCAGACTTTGCCTTAAAATAAGTTGATTTAGGTTTTTTTTTTATACCTCTGATTCTATTATAGCCCTGTTAGCACAACAGCTTTGTAAAACCAGAGCCAAATGTAGCTTGATTTTACCTTGTATTTGTTTCAGCTGTTACCTGTCCCTCAAGGGTCTCTGCCACACCTGCTGGGACAGTGGGACAGTGGGGACAGATTTCACTCTGGCTGGGGCAGGAGCTTTCACATCCACCATGTGTCTGCTGTGGATGGTCACCTTTAGTTGGCTTTTATCACAAAATGAGGAAACATCCCCACAGGTTCCCCCACATCTTATTGACCTCCTGGTGTCCCTGTCCAAGCTGTCTGTTGTCACAGGAAGGTTTGATTTGCTGCTGCCCTACAAAACAGGGATATCCCCAGGACACTCCCAAAGGATGGCAGTGCCTGGCAGAGGAAGCAGTGCCTTGGCCCTGCCCTGCTCTGAACCTGCCTCCCGTGGCAGGAGGACGATGCTCAGGCTCGGGATCTCACTGTGGGAGCCAGGGCTGTGCTGAGGGGCAGCTCTGCTCTTTTCCCTCCACCTTCATCCCTGCTCCTTTCCTTTGGCCCCCTCCTCCCCAGCCCAGTTCCCTCCCTGGCCAGGAGGTGCCCTGGGTGCTCTTCCCTGCCCAGCTGCTCTCAGGTTGCCACCTTGCTCTGTGAGCTCGCCCTCTGCCACGTGCCTCTGCTGACACCTTCCCACTTTGTCCCAGGCTGTGCCATTCCCTTTTCTCTCAGCTGGCTCGTTCCGTGCCTTTCCCCCCAATGATAGATGGAGGAGCAGGAATGAGAGCATCTGGCGGGGCCAGCGCGTGCCCCGCGCCCTGCCAGGATTTGTGATGTGTCAGGGGGGGTCCAGCTGCAGGGCTGAGCTCACGCCTGGCCCACGGCCAGGGCACAACCCCGAGCAATCCAAGCAGGTGTCGGGGACAGGTTTGGAGTGCCAGGGGCCTGGGGGTGTGTTTGGTTTCTGCACCAGGGCTGTGAGTGGATAAAGCACCGTGGGCTGAGAGGGGGTTTTGCCCCTGGCACAGAGCAGCCCGTGCTGCTCTGAGAGGAAGGAGCTCTGGCCAACAAACCACGTGCTGCCTCTGCCTTTCCACTGTGAAAGAAGGGCGTAACTCAGCCTTGCTTGGTGAAAAAGTCCTCATCTGGTAACGGTTGTTAATTTATTGTCCAGCTTGCCTAAATTAACTTCATCTCACCAAAACAAACCAGAGCGATTATTCCAACAAAGCCCACAGAAAACACTGGCATTCACTCATGGAAATCTCTCATCCTGTTGGATTTGAAGGTGATGTCATGTGATAGGTGTTTTTTTAGATCCCCCAGATCCCTCCCTGCAGAGACCTGCCTGATCCCAGCCTGCATCCTGTGGGCAGTGCTCCCTGGGAGGTTTGGGTCTTGGCCCTCCTTTGATGAAGGTGTCTGCTCTACAAAATACCCTTTTTTCCCCATTTGAGAGGTTATGAAGCCATTCACTCTCAACTCAGCCCTGTGTAAGCCTTGTCAGTAGCTGAAGCTTGTTCTAGCAGGATTACACAAATAATTGAGGCTCCTTCATCCCTGGCACAAATCCTTGTCTTGGCTGAGGTCTGTGGGAATCCTTTCTATGCAGGAAGGATCCATTCTGTTGGCACAGACTGAGGGTCCTGCAGTGCAGAAAGGACTCCGACCTCATGGCATGATATCCCAAGAGATCACCTTTCCTCTCTCTGTGTCTTGCAATGGTTGGAGCTTTTACCCTTCTGGGTGATTTTGCCCATTTCCTCAGACAGAGTGGCTTGAACTGGTGGGGGGCAAATTAAACAGGAGCTAAGAGCTGGGACGAAATTCAGCAAATGACTTCTTAGTCCACAGAGATGAACAGGGTCCCAAAGGAATCATTTCCTTGTGAGAAGTGGGAGGGATTTTGCCAGTCCAATGATTTGCTAAAATGACTCTGTTTTTTAAAAACTCCAAAGAATTATTTTTGCACTTTCTTTATGCAGCTGTATTTACCTGTTGGTCATGTGTGTAAATGTTCAGTTACTCAGCTAAGAAACTGATTTTTCATGGAAAACTCTCCTTTTCAGTCTCAGCTCTTAGAAGCAGAGGAGTCAGGGGCCATACTGGGGCAGCCCCGTGCCACTGGTGTTTTCTGCCCCTGCTGGGGTCAGATTTTCGCTCTGTGCTGGCTGAGGGGCAGCTCTGGGCTGTGCCTGGTGCCAGTGTTTGCAGGGCTCTCCCAGCTCACTCCTGGGAGGTTTTGCTGCAGACACAGCTCAGGGACAAAGGGCACCGAGCTCGTTTCATCCCAGCTCAGGTGCCCTGGAGCTGCCCCCTCCTCGTGGGGCTGCTGGGCTCTGGGAGCTGCGGAAGAGCCCAGCAGAAATGAATCCATCTCTGACAGAGCTGGATCCAGCCCAGGCCCAGTTGGCTGCGTGGTTTTCTGGCAAAGGCTCCTTTCCCATCCGTATCCATTCTTACATCGTGAGCTTTCCCCATTCAAATGTTTTGATCTCGCTGAAATGTTTCGGTTCAATATTTCTTTTGCAATGCCATTTTCTGGAAATCAGTATGCTCCCCTGGAAATATTGGATCATGCCTAAAATACATTCTCAGCTGGGAAATGCAGGCAGAGAAATGTCAACCAGCTTCTCTTCAGAGAGTTCCCATTCAGTGTCCAGGATCTGCAGAACCTTCTTCATTCTCAGAGACATCTACTTTGGAAATTGGAGACTCCATCTCCACTGTCATCTGAGCATCCCCAAAGCTTTGGAGTTTTCTCTGTCCCTCTGACTGTGCTCAAATAAAAGCGAAGCAATTTGTTAAAATACATAAAGGCCTTAAAAAGACATCTGCAGATTATCCATGAGGTATTTGCCATCTGAAAGCTCAGTCTCTATGCAATCAGTAGGTTCCACACAAACTGGGAACTCTGGGATGCTGCTGGAAGTCTTTTCATGTGGAAAAGTCATAATCCCTTCGTGAAGAGATGGGTGCCAGGATGGAGAAAAGAAAAGAGAAGGATATAGAAAAGGCATCAGGCTGAGAAACGAAGAATGAAATGGGTCCAGGACAGAAAGCTGGGGAGGAGAGTGTGAGGAGGAAGCTCATTGAAGGTTTGTTGCACTTAGCATTAGGAGCTGCTACAGAGCACGCAGGTTGTAGTGATTTTCTAATACTGAGTAATATGTCAGAAGGGCTATTCTGGATTTAGACCAATATATACAGTTTCTTGTCTAAGCAGAACCATATGCTCAAATGAGAGATCATTTTATTTTACTAGGATGGACAGTAAGTAGAAACACATTCCAGATTTCAGGAGGTTTCTTCCCCCCATGGCAGCCACGGTGCTGCTTGTGCTTAGTCTATGGTTTCTCAACTGTTTGATAAGTGCCTGTTGCTTTACAGGATCCAAATCCCCCTATCCTGGTGTCTGCTGAGCTGTGACTAATGACTGTGTCAGACAGCTCGTTCAGCAGGTCACCCTGCCTGGAGCTGGTAATTGTTGGTAATAAAACAACTCAAACTGATATGCACAATATGCAACGCTGTACAGTAGAGACGGAGCTTTTGTGTCCTTCCTCCAGTTGAGATTTAATGTTCTGTGTTCAGAGACTGACCTCATCCAAATCCTTTCTGACAGCCCAGAAAGCAGGAAAAAAACCCTAAACCTCTTTGTGGAATGTGCAAGCTGGTGTTTAACACGCGAGCCCGTGCACAGCAGGCTGGGCAATCAGGAGCACACAGGTTTATAAAACGTGACACTGGAAGCAGTGCCACCCCTCCCCTCACAGCCACCGGGGGTTCTGGGGGCAGTTCTGTGGCTCTGTGGCTCAGGGTCCCCCACTGCTCCTGCCGTGGTGCTGAACCATCCCTGGGTGTCATGAGATGTTTTTGGTCTGATCCAGGCTTGGGATGGACCCTCTGGTCCATCTGGGCTCTCCTGGATCTCCCCAAGGAGAACAGGGACTTGGTGCTCGTGGAGCTCGCTCACCTTCCCGGGGCAGGAGATCCTGTGCCCAGGGCCGTGTCCCAGGGCTGTTCCTGCCTCCCTGCACCTCCTGTGGATTCTCCAGCAGGAGCTGCTGGCCATGGAGTGCTCACACCCAGGGACTCTGCTCAGCCAATTTGGGACATGTACCGACACCTTTTATGAAGGGATGGTGTCCTAGGGGGGACCAGCAACAAAGCAAATGGTTTAGCTGAAAAAATCTGAATTTTATTGGAGGGTCTTGAAAACAAAGGCCTCATCTCTTACGTGTGTTGTAAAGTGAATTCCCCACACACACTTGCTGGTCTCTCACAAGCAAGGATGATGGTATAAAAATGGCTTTTAAAGGGATTTTGTAATTCAAAAAGAAAACCAAGATGAATAATGGACATACTTACCTCAGTGAGGAGGACAAGCAGAGCTGTCTACAAGGATACTCACTGTGACACTGGGGTGAGTAAAGCCCAATGTCACATTAAAGCTCTTTTATAACTTATTGGCTGCTGGGTACCACCAGCTTCAGCTGTCCTCAGCATCTCTGAAGTTCTTTGGGTGATATTCTGTGGAGATGTGTTTTCCACTGACCTGCTCTGAGGATGATCCCCTCTCAGCTGGGGGAGATGCAGAAGCCTGGTGCTTGCTGATGTCTCTGCACACAAGCAGGGAGTGTCTGTATCTTTTTCTCGTGACTTAAGGGCATTTGGTTGCTGGTCTCTGACAGTAGGAATACTCCAGAGGTCACTGCAGTCAATTTTTCACCATCCCATCCTTCAACAGCCTTTCCAATCCCAACCTTTAATGCTCAACATCCTGAACGGGGGGGAAAGAGAAGGGTGCTGTGGAGGCAAAATTGTGTTTTAATGTTACACCCACCTTGCTTTGGAGATGACAACAGGTTGATTTAGAAATGCTGCAAACTCATTTCAGCTTTTGGTTTGAATTGCCAGGTTACCCCTGCCAGGTTCCCAGTGCATTGATGTTCAGATTTGTACATATACACATAGCTATGAATTAATGTTTATTCACAATGAAACAGAACAATCAGTGCCAGCACAGCAAAAACTCCCTGAGGGTGTGGAGACTCCTCAGTGACAAATATTACTGAATGTTTTTGAGACTGAAGGGCTAACACAGGGAACTGTCAGTGCCGAGGGGTGTTCCTGGGAGCTTCATTACAGGTACCTAACACCCACTTGGGAAGTTAAGTGGTTTTGGAAAATGTGCTGTGTTCTGTGGTGTGGGTGAGTAATTGTGGTGAGCAGCTGAAGTACCCACTCAGGGCTTTGCTGCTTTCCCTTGTGAAGTTCACCCTCATTCTGTACCACTGGGATCCTGTAACTGAGTCTGGGACGTTCAGCTCTGTTCATGATCCCACGCACGAGAGCAGTTCCCACTCCTGAGCCACAACACAGCCCGCTCCAGGAAGGTCGGAATCTGTGGGAAAGCCCATCCAAATGACACATTCTGTTCTGTGGGGCAGAGAATTCCGTGTATTCCAGTGCAGTGCTCTGCCCTTTGTTGTGGTGAGGACCTGCCTCTCAGTGTGCCACTGAAACATCATCAAAGCCCGGGAATCCGAGGGACATTCCCCTGGGAACCTCTGGAAGCTGCAGCGAGGGACCGAAATTGGGAGCTGGTCTGGGGACTTGGCCCCCCTGGCAATAACAGCCCGAGATGTGCTGGAAGCCCCTGTGCAGACAGACGGGGCTGGGGAGGGGCTCATCCAGCCGCAGACAGGGGCAAACTGTCCCGGGAGCTGTAGGATACCTCAGGAAGTGACTGCTGAATATTTCGGCAGCACTCCAACCGGTAGGAATACTCTGTTTAAAATGGTTTCAGGGAAGATAAATATTTGTGTGTGCTATCTTGACGTATGGAGATAAACACAGTGGTTCTACACAAATATTGGTTTGACCTCAGATTATTTCATTAGCAGCAGCATGTGAGGCCCGTTCCATGTCCCTGGAAGCAGCTGCCACCTGTTGTGAGCATCCCAAGTTTTTTGTATGGCTGCTATGCTGCTCCAAGCCCCGTCCTGCCTGGCCTTGGACACTGCCAGGGATCCAGGGGCAGCCACAGCTTCTCTGGGCACCCTGTGCCAGGGCCTCACCATCCCATCTATCCCTGCCTCTGGTATTTTGAAGCCATTCCCTGTGTCCTGTCCCTCCATCCCTTGTAAATTGTCTCTCTCCATGTTTCTTGTCGTTCCCTTCAGGTCCTGGAAGGACCAAAGTTTGTAGTTTTGTACTACCCTGAAGGTGCCAGGGCATTAAACAGAATCTGGTGGAACATCCTGGTGGTGCTCCACTCTGTGTGGGGCTTTGGAGCATGTGGAAGACTGGCCTGGCTGCAGGAACAGGGGGTTTGGGTGGATTCAGTTGTGCTGAACAGTGGGAACCCCTTGAGCCAGTGCTGGAACCCCAGAGACAGAGCCCAGGTCCTGGGCAGGGAACGGGCACTGACCAAGCTGGACTCCTGGTCTGTAAACTCTGTCCTGGGCTTCTCCTTTGCTGCCAGCTGATCCCTGGCTGGGTGTGGGTGCAAGTCAGGGGCACAGAGGATCAGAACCGACACCAAATACTTTTTGGCAGTGATTGTGCAGGAGCAGGAGCAGGCTGAAATAATATTGTCTGTCCAACTCTGGGAATGTCTAAAAGCAGCCATGTCTCATTCTGTGCAATTTCTGGCCTGTTCTAGCTTGCTTTCCTTCAGAAGATCTGCTGGGATGGGATGTTCTGACTCCATCAAGGTCCATGGGATTTTTTTCTGGTTTTTAGGGCAAAGGGAAATGCCCCATGCAGTGTGTGAGGGTCGCACAAGGCACTCTGCAGAAATAAAAGGAAATGCTCAGTTGTGGATGGGATTATCAGGTTCATGGTCTCAGAGATGTGAGAGTGGCTGTGATAAGAGAATGAGTGGAGGGGATGCTGCCAGAGCCTACAGCACATGGGGAGGGATCCCAGCTCCCTCCTGGCAGCCCCCATCCCCAGACTGCAGTGTGAGTTGATTCCCAGTCAGGTTCAGTGTCCCTGGCTTGCCAAGGGAGGGAGGCCGTGGCATTGGAGCCTGTGGATATGAAATCCTGTGGGTTTCACCAAAATTCTCATTTCCAACCAGCACCAGTCACTGTGGGGTCCCAGTTACCTGTGGGCAGCAGGGGTGGTTCGAGTGGAGCCTGTCCTGAGCACGATGGACCCTCCCAATGTTTAAAAAGCAGAGTGAGATGTGCCGCCCCTGTTTTATCCCTCCTCATAAATTACCCCAAGAGGTCAGCCCCAGTACCTAACAGCGGGGCTGTAACCCAGAGTCTGCAGGCAGAAGGGGCCAAACTGGATTGAGTCAGCACTGAGAACTGAGTTAACCCACGGAGAATCACAATCTGCACGGAATTAATTCAGCTTAAGCTTTTTCCCCCAGATTTTTATAGTAATACCAGCAGAACGTTGCAGCATTTGGACAGCCATAAAACAGAAATGCTACAGATTGAAAAACACTTCAGGCTGCTCCTGAGATGAAAGCAAGCCCTGGATAGCTGGGGAAGTGTCAGGCAAACCCCAGCGTGGCACGGGCTGCTGCGAGCACAGAGGGCTGGGGCTGTCCCACACCCCAAGTGCTGCCCCACAGGTTCCAGGGGGCTGCTCAGGACCCTTGGGAGGGAGGATGGATCGGGAGCAGCTGTCCCAGAGCGATGGAGGTGGGGATGGACTGTCCAGTGAGCTCCTCACCACACGGATCAGGGCTCCTTGCAGGGACCCACAGCCTTGGTCCTCACTTTGTGACCAGGGCAGGAAAAGCAGCGAGGTGCAAATGAGAAATATAAGCTGAGAGCATTATTGATAGGGCAGCTGCAGGCCCCTCGCTGCATGAGTCATGTAATCCACAGGCTTTTCAACTCCGCTGCACAGAGCCGAGGTGCATGGAGGATGGTTTCAATTTCCAGGCAGGGCTTTCTGACCACTCATGCTTTGAAAAGTGAAGCTAATACCTTGGCTCAGGGATGACTGCAAAGCAGAGGTATTCTGCTCTTGGCCCGTTGCCTGCTCGCCCTCTCCGAGTGGAGCTTGTGCATTGTGATGGAAACATAACAGCTCCCCCTGCCAGGGAACAGGTCACCCCTGCTGCTGCTGGGAACCTGGGATATGCTGCGAGCACAAAACCTGAACCAAATGGAATCAAAGAGCATGAATTCGGGATAAATTTGCTATTTGGAGTTACACCTGAATTCTTTTTAATAGGAAAAATCTTTTGACTTGATTTGGGTTCCTGTCCTGGTGAAAACATCCCAAAAACACTCATTAAAAAGGAGATTAAGGCTGATTTTGAGGCCAAATGCACTTCTTAAGAGATGCTTTGCTGGTGTTTTAACCATGAACATTTACTGTGAGCATGTTCTCCCACAAGAGTGGATGCTTGATATCCCTTAGTGCCAGGATGTGAGGAATACTGGAAATGAGGCCTGCAGGTTTCCCTGCTGGGACACTGCCTGAACAGCAGAGCTCTGGTGCATGGAATAGAAAATGTAATGAATCACTTGATACTGGATAAGCTGTGAGTTGTATAAACCAGTGGGTTTTTAGCAGAGTTATAATTTTGATGAGTTCATATGTTAGTGAGGGCAAAGAGGCTGCCCCTGGATCCCTGGCAGTGTCCAAGGCCAGGCTGGATGGGGCTTGGAGCAGCCTGGGACAGTGGGAGATGTCCCTGCCATGGCAGGGGTGGGACTGGATGGGCTTTGAGGTCCCTTCCAACCCAAACCAGTCTGGGATTCTGGGATGATTCTGTAACTCTGGACTTGCCCCCTTTTTAGAAAGGCACAGCCCTGGAAGATGATTTGCTAAGCGTTTGTTCCAGCAGCACTGAGGCGGTAAAGCTGGACAGTGCCTGAGTTCCTCAGCTGGAACCCAAGGAGTTGTTCTGTAGCCGAGGGTGAGATTCAAGCCCAGTTGTTGTTCAGTTGTGACTGGGGGATATTTTGTGAGAACCACAGAAGTTTGGCCCCTGAGTTTGGATTCTTTGCAGAAGCACTTTGAAGCTTTAAGGGGAGGGGAGGTGCTGGAAAATGTGAGCCTGGAGAATACACACGGGGCAAGTTCTGCCTGTGTACCCTCAAATGAGAAACCAGGAGAATGTATCTTTGAGTGGGGTCTGGAGATTTCAGTCCTGTCTGGGTATAAAACAGCTTGAATGCCATGGACTTCACAGAAGGGCAATGATTTGGGGAATCTACTTTAAAAAAAAGTATAAAGTGCTGTAAAACATGCCTTGCTTCATGAGAGAACTATGGAAATAGAACAAGATTCACAAGTAATTCATCTCAGGCTGTGGACTGGTGTGTATGACTCTGCAGCAAGAACATTAATATCTGTTAAATTCTCCAAATTAGCTTAAACATTCCAGAGAAGGGATGTAATTCTCAGTTGTATAGGGAAGGAATTCACCCTTCCCCCAGTCTTTCTGCTTCCCAGGGACTCAAGAGAAATGCTAATATCAAGTCAACCTATTTTTGTTCCCCCCTTTAGTAATGAGGTCCAGACTGGTGGTGACTGAAACCCGTCAGAGGAGTTCTGTGAGATGGATCAGGAAGGGCTGATCCGTCGGGGTGGTGGTGCTGAGTGCCCAGCCCAGGCTGGCAGCTCACTCACAGACTGCACAGAGCTCTGAATCTCGGCTCACAGAGGTTTTGGGGGGCACTGCTCACCTCCCACTGAGGCACAGCTTATGAGCTGCTTGCACTGCAAAATAAGAGAGATGCAGGACTACACTGAGTAAGTCTCTGATCTATCACAACTCCTTTTCTTCACATTTATTAATCAGGCTACTGCCAGCCTTAATTAGGGAATTATAAAGTCTTGGGGAAGATTTTAGCTTGTTTTGGCAAAGGGGCTGTTGGAAGATGAAGCAGGAGGACAGATTTGTGTCTGTGACAAAGCACAGCGAGGAGTGGGGAGGAGAAGCACCGGGAGAGGCTTTTCAGGAGCCATGAAATGAGCTGAACAAACAGATCTGAACCTGTCCCGGGTACCTGGGCTCGCGTTCAGTCCTGAGGTGGTCAGCGGTGCCATCTTGTGTTAAGTGGGTGGTACTTTTGGGAAAAGATGGATACAGATTCTTAAAAGCCCTTGGGAAAGGGGTTTGGAAGAGCCTTTGAACACTGCTGGTGTGAAGTGAGGAGAGCAACGAAGCCCAGAGGTCTCTGAGGCAGAAAGGCAGAGGATGACCAGCTGTGACACACAGATCTGGTTTGCAGCTGAGACACCCGTGTTCAAGGGACTTTACCAGGAGATTCTTCATTTAAATTGTGATTTTTTCATCCTGCTCCAATACCAGCAGTGCATGTGATGGATGCCTGTGGGCTTCCCTGAACATGGTCATTGTTGTCAAGCACTGGCAGGGGCTGCCCAGGGAGGTTTGGAGTCCCCATCCCTGGGGGTGTCCAAGGAAGGGCTGGAGGTGGCACTCAGGGCTGGGGACAAGGTGGGCATCGGGTACAGCTTGGACTCGATGGGCTGGGAGGGCTTTTCCAGCCTTGGGGATTTTGGGATTCTCTGATTCCACATAGTGATGATTTTGCTGATGCTTCTACTTCCAATCCAATGGGGATTTGAGTACCTGGTCATCCTAAAAGTCAGATTGTTAATTTGCACACAGGGAAAATACACGTGAAAAGAAAATTGCTTTTTCTGCTGTGGAAAAATCTGTAGTGGAAGTTGTTTGAGCATCAAAGGTTGTTTTGAGGCATTTTGGGGGTTTAATAACCAAGATAATTTTCAGTGGAACCAAAGTGGGTTTTTTTGTTGCAGCTGTTGACCAAATTAGAAATATGTCTCTAGGCTGACCTGCCATTAGTGTTAAGGGGCTTTTGACCTCAGAAGGGGATTTCAGAGCTGATGTCCAGTCCCTGCAGTAACTTTCAGCCTGGCAGCTTCCCTGAGGCAAAGCAGCTCAGCCAGGCTTCAGCGCCAGAGGTTTCTGCACTGAGATCAATCCAGGCACACACGTCTGTGCAGTGAAGCCTGACTGCAGCACGTGAAGAAATCCGTGGAATAAAACCTTGGGGAACGCGTTTGACCTTCACATAACCAAGTGGGTCCCTGGGAAATCTGGAAAACACAGGGCCCTGCAGATGACTTGGGGCTTTTGGTTAAGTGGTGTTCTGGCAATGAAAGTTTATAACTGTTCAGGGAAGGCAGCTTAGGCCATGGAAGAAGTGGGAAAATCACTAAAAGACGCTGGAGGATCTATGGGATTAACATTTCTGAGTGGGGAGGGTTATCCTGGATGCAGAAGTTTCTCTAGATACCAATACCGAGGCAGAAAACAAATCTATTGGTGGGAGCTGCCTCTCTGGGAGCCCAGCAGGACAGGGTGCAGGCAGGGAGAAAAAGGAAGTAAAGAAGTAATTAAACCAAATAATGTTGTAGTAAGGAATGATGGGCTTCTGGGAATGACTGGCTTGGAAAATAAGAGGAGTTTGCTGCTAGCCCAGCAATTGTGACCACTTGTTCTCTCCAAATCACTGACGTGAAAGGTTTTATTTCCTGTGGCACATCTAATAAAATTCAAGGCCAAATTTTAATTTTGGGGCGCATGGAAGTAAATATTCACAGTGTGAGGGATCCACACAGAAGTGCCGTAGTATTGAAGACACACAGAACTTTTCTTTGCATGAAACCACGGAGCATCCTCCGCCAGCCTCCCTGGGGGACGTGCTGGAGGCCCAGCCTTGGCGGGGGGCTGCGGGTCCCTCCTGCCCGTGGACCTGCAGGGACTCAGCAGAAGGGGAGCGGAGCTGAAGCACGAGGCTCCCCATCCATGCATGGCTCAGTTTGTACCTCATCCATGCACGGCTCCGTTTGGACCTCTCGCCCTGTGAGCCCATCGGGAAGGAGAGGTTCCAGCCCAGTGCTGTTCCTCCCTCCCCTCTGGAGCAGTGGCAGAGCTCCAGCTCTGGTCCCAGGGGGTTCTGCTCTCCCGGGCTGGGTGCCAGCCCTGGCTGGGGCCCAGCTGTGATCAGGGTATCGGGGAGCAGTGTCTCTTCCCAAACACAAACACCCTCCGGGGAATGCCCGGCTCAGCTGCGCTGGAGATGGGCTTCGATAGCGTCACTCTGGCTGCCGGCCATCCCCGCAGTTGATTTATTGTTTTCTGTAGGGATCTGCTTTTAAAGCTTCTTCTGTAGAGTTACGGATGATATCACTCAGTGCTCAGCACTGACAGGACCTGTCTCACCCTCTGCCTGCGTGCAGAGGTACAGTCCTGCAAAAATGCTCCGGTCCTCTCTGTTTATTGGTGAGGGTTTGGAGCTTGTACCTCTCCCTGCTGGGTTGCAAAAGTAGAATTTGGAGTTATTACTGTGTGTTCTCCTGTCCTTTCCCTGAGTGTATCTGGCAGGGGGATCCAGCCATTTTTATGTTCATTATAAGCTGTCGGTGATTGCAGGAACTGTGGAAGGACAAAATATGAGTATTAGAGACCCGAAGGGTACCCAGGGAAGCCACCCTTCCCTCAGGTGGGTGTGGGGCAAAAGGGGCTGGCTCTGCCCCTGGGGTTACTGCCCTGTCCCAAAGCTGGCCGTGCCTCAGTGCAGACACTCCTGTGCCTGGAAACAAAGGTGCTCTCTGACCCTTGGGATGATGAACATTACATAAAAACAAGACCTTTTCTGGGTCCTATGCTCAATGGGCATTGATCTCAGTGTGCAGCTTTGGACTCAGCTGCTCTAAGGACATTATTTGAATTTGGAAGCAGCATTACATTTGATATAAAGAAACTCCCTTTATTTAATGTTTAGCTGCCTCCCAGCCCTTCCCAGTGATGAGAATATTATGATTACAACAGCATGAGCTGCACGATGCAGACTTTAAATCAGTGTAAAGGTGCTGTGGACTAATCTGTTGATTTCCATATGGGAACAAAATTGTATCATTGGAGAGCTTCTTCCTACTGGTGTAATTCCAGGCACAGTGCTGTTTTCAATAATGTAATGATGATAATTGATGGTTTAAAATTGACAAGGTCGATTTATTTGGCAGCCATGCATTTGGCAGCCAGCTTGACAATATGAAGGATTGACACAGAATAGGGCAGGGAGATCCTGTCTGACAACAGCCCAGGGTCTCGGTGCTCTTTAGTCAACTCCTTTGGCACAACATCTCCTAATTCTGTTCTCCAGCCAGGTGTGCCACATGACAGGGTCAGGCTGAGCTGCATCCCCAAATTGTGAAGCTCTCCACCAGCAGGTTGTGCCATGGTGAGTGACCCAGGCAGTGTGCCGCTATTGCCATTCCAGCCTGTTTTACTGGGGTGTCTGCAGGCTCCCAGCGTAAAGGCAGGACCATCACTCAGTGGGTGTTACTGTCTGGAAGAAATACAGGTCCCAGTCCAGCAGTTGTTCTGCTGCTGTTGGATGCTGAGCCCCAGACAGGAATGCTCCAGGAGCTTTCTCTCAGCTCAGAGCAGAGGGAAGAGAATCTGCCTTTTTCCATTTCAGCATTTCCCACCCTCTGCAAACCCACACCATTGGCTCTGTGCTGTTAACAGGGAGACAAGGAGGTAACAACACATCTGTATCCCAATCCACTATAAACTAGGAGCAGGTCTTGCCATTGTAGGGTGACCCTGAGGTGGGAGTATCTGTACAGCTCAAACCCCACAATCAGCAGTGATTAATAATAGTAAATCCTGCAAACCATGCAAGGATGGCAATGAGTGTGGCCCCAAGTAGAGCACCACCCATTTAATTTACAAAGTTTCTAATACATGTCTGAAATTAAATCATTTTCTGTTCTCTGCCCAAGAAATCAGCACACATTTCTGTACTTTTTGCACTTCTGTGCTCAGGAAGGGAAGTGAACCCCCTGCTCTTGTAAGTAGAGATGATTTCATCCACAGATTTTGGCCAGTAAAAGGAGATTCATTCTATTTTTGCAGGTTAATTTGATTCAGTGCAGAAATCAGTGAAGCAGATGCAACAGCCCCAGTTGCACTCAGTTTAGGAGCATGTTCTGAACGATGATGAAAGAGAAGAAATGTGTTACACTGCGCTGACGAAAAGGAGAGGTGGTGGAAGGGTACTGAACGCCGAGTTGGCTGGTTTGATTTGTAGGCATATGAAATAACCTGCCAGGTTCTTCAACCAAGTACATAAAGTGCTTCAATCTTGGTTGCATGTTCTCCATGTTTCTGTTATCACTGGGAGCAGTTTTATCAGGCCTCAGTCCCCGGGGTACTTCAGAGAGCTGGAGGAATGCAGAGCTCTCTGGAGGTCATTGGCAATCTCAGCTGCAGCACTCAGGGGCTGCTGGCAGCCCTTATCACAGTGCTGATGTGCATCACTCCAGCTCCACAGGGAAATGAGAGAGGTGTTGGAGGTGCTCTGGAACAGGAGCAGGAAGTGTGGCTTTCATGGGAAGGCAGAAGGACATTTCCCTGCCAGCCCAGACACCACCCCCCGCTGCAATGAGATGCGATGACTTTGTGAGGATCGAGGCTCCTGGCACTGAGGCGGGCACTTGGAATTCTGTCTGCACCACTGGCAGAGGTCCAGAGGTGCTCTGGGAGGGCCAGGGAGCAGCACACTGAGATAGCCCTGGGCTTGTGCCAAATTCTCTCTGTGGCACTGGAACAAGACTCAGCAGAGAGGCTCTCGAGCCTCCACTCTGGGGACACTTCCCAAGACCAGTCTGGTTAAAGCCCTGAGCAGCCTGGCCTGCTCTCACAGCTGGTGGCTTTGAGCAGCAGGTGAGAAGAGGAGGTCCCTTCCCACCTGGATTGTCCTGTGAGGAGCTCCTGAGTAGGCTCTGCTTGAAAATGGAGGCCTTGGGTGAAGAGTTTTGGGAAGAGGAGCTGGTCAGAGGCCCCCTGACCTCTGAGTCAGTGCAGTCCCTTGTGCTGACACCAGAGAAGTTTGTGCAGCTGCACACCCACATCGTGAGGATATTATAGTTATGTCACAGTAAATCCTTACCTATTTTCCATGGAAACTGCTGAAGTCCCACTTGGGGACTGCAGGAACTGTGTGGTACCACACCACTGCATTGGTGCTGTCCCAGCAGCAGAGGGGGGATTGTTGGGTCTGCTCAGCTCCAGCCACTCTGCTTTGGAACCTGCACTCAGCAACTCCACCTGCAGCTCACAAGGGTCAGCTTTTGTCTCTTATTTTCTCCAGTGAGAGACAGAAATGTTCAATTGATGCCCTTCTCTATCACAAACCCTTTGAACAGGGTAGATATTGACAGCAAACTACTGGAGAGCTGGGAGCAGGCACCAATAAATGCATCTCTGTGGGCACTTCCAAGGAATCCTTAATGGCTGTGATGGTTTTAGTCACTGAACTGTGTTTTATTACTCGGGATAGGGGCAGTGTGTTACAAATGCACTTGGGACAGTTCCTGCATGAATGAATGCATCCAGCTTGCTCCAAACTTGCTCTTTTGCAGGAGCTTATTAGGAAATGCTTCTTGCTTCCAGTTGTATCCTGGACAGTAACCGGATGATTTCAGATCTGTTCCTAATTGCTCAAGGACGAATTAATTTCCTGAGTATAGTAATTAAAAGCATAGTCTTACACTGCTTTTTTGGTGGTGTTAAGGACGAGGTGTAATGGCCAGGGATTCTCCTTGAGAAATTCTGATTTAATTTCTGATGGGTCAGGCTGTAGCCAAACTGGTGCCACCCCCTCGGATCCAAAGCCTGGACTGCTTTGATGGGAAGTTTTTGTAGGCTTTGGATCAGTTTTGTATTGGTTTTTCTGTCAGACTTTAAACAATATCCTAGCAAGGCCTGGGTGAAGGAACCAGCAGGAAGATTGATGCTTGGCTGGTTAAGGATGTGTTCTGAGGCCCTGAGTCATGCACAGCACTGCCCACGAGTGCCCCACCTCATCCGCAGGTGCTGCTGAAAGGGGGAATCAGAGCCACCCTTAGTTCTGGGGGAGCAGCTGGACCTCATAAGATCTGCACAAGAAGATTCCTCTGAACTGCACTGTGCCCTTGGAGAGCCACGTGCACAGCTGTGAGGGTCTGGGCAGTGACGTGGGCAGTGGCAGAGAGGTGACTGCTAAATATTAATTGGGAGAGCGGCTCTTGCCGAGAAATTCCTCATGCTCATGTTACCTTCTCTTCATGCAAAATATTCACTGAGCTAGAGCAGAGTGGCACAGTTTAATTTACTGTATTTATGTGGTCACTGTGCAATGGCTTCAAGAGGAGACAGAGCTGCCTGGAGCCCCTGGACACGAGGTTGTGCTGCCTCAGTGAGGGGTCCCCACGTCACCTCCAGCTGAGGAACTGCTCTAACTCAGATCTCCACCTCTTGCTCCCCCCCATGTACTCAAAACCCTTCCCATTAAAACATCCCTATTTTTAATTTTTATCTGTCAAAAGTGTGAATACAGTTGAAAATACCATTATTTGAAAATCTACTAAGCACATCTTACTGAAACACCTTTGCCATCATCTGTGGCTCATTAGTCTCTGGCATAGATCGGTACCAGCATTTTTAGCAATTGTTCTGAATTTGTAGGATTATTTAAATTTTAAAATTTAAAATATGAACCTCATGTTAATAAAAATGGGTGCACACTGTAGTCATTAGAAGTTTTAAATTTATGATTTTTGATGCACACAGGAAAATATTTGATATTTTACCTTCAGATAAACCCAGAAGATTCCTCCATAAACACAAAAGCCTCAGCTATGTAATCCATAAAGTCCAGGTCTTTTCCAAGATCAGCCAGCACATGTTTGAAGCCCAAAAATACTGGAATCTGAGGTGGGTGCATGGAGCATGGTGGGCACCCTTGGGGCCTGGGGGAGAGATCCAGCTGGAGGGAAGGACACCCACATGAGGTGGTCTAGATGTTCAAATTCCCCTTGGATGGCAACTGGATCCCCAGATCATGCTTTATCTGTCAGTCCCTGACAGTGTAATAAATCTCCTGCCTAAAGTTAATCAGAACAAATTATTCTGAAGTTGAAGATGAAATTTAGGATTAGAAGAAAGACTAGAAAAAGGAAAACCCTGGAAAAACACCACTCATCTCCTCTTTTGCCAGTGCTTCATGCCCTGAGATTTATGGGGAATGTTGTGGCAGGGCAGTGTTCACATTGGGCATCTCAAACCCACACAGCAGCACTGCTGCACCTCCAGGCAGTGGGCTCTGCTTTCATTTTCCCTCTTCAAACCGTTTCCATTGGAAGCCCCGGAGCAGCTCTGGGAACTCCAGTGCAATAGAAAATGACCCCCAGGTTGCCCTCTGACCATTCCCTTGGCGTGGCACCGCTCTTGCTGGGGCTGCCCCTGTGCCCTGCACACGCCTGAGCCCAGGTCCTGGCAGGGAATGCTGTGATCCACGGCCTGTGCCAGCTCCCAGATCCAAACGTTTTCATGAGGGGAACCCCTTTGTGTTACTCATCTGGTTGTCAAACGGGGCCTGGCTGCGGGCCTGGGCCTGGCACCAGATGAAAAATGTGCACTTTAAACATTTCATACTGACACTGATGGGAACGGGCAATTCCTCAGCACATTTCCTCAACGTTTTTAAACAATAAATGTCAACCTAAGGGCAAAGCAAGGCTGATTTCAGATTAAAGGGACGGGGTTTGCTTAACGTTTATAAATCCCTTGGTCCCAACCTCCTCCATGTTCCTCAACACGAGAACACGGAAAGGCTGCGTCGAATGCAATGGGCACTTCTGTCAACACAACTTTTTCCTTTAATAGTGTGATAGAAAGATTTCCAAAATAGATTTTTGTGATGGATTCAGGACTTGGCATGCCAGGGAGAATCTAGTATTCTCCCCATCAAAGCTAAAGGTTTGTGTGAGAAGACCAATAATGCCAGGCAAAAAAACCTTTCGTCCCCAAGAGAGCTAAAATATTCCTTCGTTTGTTTTTCCCCCTAATTACTTTTCCTGTCTTGGTTTAATCTGTAGTGCTCAAGCTTGTCAGCACCTATAGCCTTTCCTTCAGGACTGTTGTCTTGGGAACAGGAATAAAAGCAATTTCCATGTGGTGTCTCCCTGTCATGGCTGCTCCCTGGAGCCCATCGACTTTTCTTTCAAAAGACCCAATTCTATGCCCACATAAATGGAACAAAACTTAATTGGAGTCAGGAGCTTTAAGTTCCTTAACACCAAGGCTGAGGCTTCCCTCACTGAGCCCGATGTTCTGTCACTTGCAATAAAATCTTCCAGTTTCTGTTGGGTCTCTCATTTTCCAAAGAAGAAATGTCTCAGAAAGAATGATTGCCTCGGAACACTTGCCTTGATTTTGACTTAGTAGAATCTTAAGGCTACTTCAGATGTAAATTGTCGAGTTTACAGCTGAAGGGAGAAATTGTTCTGAGGAAGAAAATGAACCTTCTATTTGGAAAATTAGTTCTCAGAAAAAAGCATTGCTCATAGTTTTTTTTCCAAGTGAAGTGATTTCTTGAAACATGCCATGTGTGCTTTCCATTGTGTCAGCTGGCACTGCCACGCACCAGAGAAGTTTCTCAGGAGGCTTCCAAGAAGCTTTGCTGCACCATCTCTTGGACGGGGCTGTAGAGCCAGGTTTGCTCGGCCAAAGTGGGACCTTTAGGCTTTCCTTTTTTCCGGGTTTGGTTCCCTCTCTTGTCCTTAGCAGAAGTTTCGTGGTAACTTGCAGTGTAGGGGATTTTTGACCTTGTGCCACAGGCAGTTCCTAAAATGAAAAGCTGTGAGCTTCAGTTCTGGAGAGCTCAGCTCAGCATCACCACCGGTGCTCAAGTCAGTCTCCACTTTCTTCAGGACCGATGTCCACAGCTTTCCCTTGCTTTTCTTGTCACTTCACTGAGAAGGAACCACTGCAGTTCATTGATGCTGATCACAACTACAAGAAGATTTTTTTTTCTTATTGGAGAGAGAGAACATAACCCCTGGAAAGCCTGTGAGATGCTGGTGCCAGACAATGTATTCTCATAATGCTTGTGTAATGTATAACCAGACCTCTGAATATTTGTTAAAGACCATTTGTGAATAGTGAGGTGAGGACATTTTGCATTTGGGCAGTCAGAAGTTTTAGAAAGGTGCTGCAAGGGAAGATGTCAACAAAAGCTGCTGCAAAGCTGTGCTTTCACTTCACAGGGCTTTGAGGAGATGCATTCTTGGGTCTGGTTCATGTGGGCTCATTTCTCTGACTCAAATTCACTTTGAATTTGGGCATCAAAGGGATTTTCAAATTCTAGGTCAAACTCATTAAAAACCCCAAATCTCACCTGGTTTCAGCTCTGTAAATCACAAGAAAGAGTAAATCTGCTGCTCTGCTTTGGATACCAACCCATAAATCACGGGCTGGGGGTATTTGAAGCTTGGCCCAGAACCTCTCTGTCCAAGAGTCAGTTGTTGCTCCAAAAGTTCATGACTTTGTTCCGAGCGAGCTCACGGATGTGGGGAGGTTCAGTGGCACATGGAACACGTCAGATTTTTGGGAGATTGCAAACATAGCACCCAGCTTTTGGATTTGGGATTTTGCTAGCAGAAAGCTGCATCTCTGAGACCGAGCCCAGCTGCTTGATCAAAGACTTTTCCGGAGGTAAAAATCCCAAAGATCCCTTCCCTGTCTCTCTGGGGAACCAGGGCAGCACAGGGACCCCTCTCCCTGCTCCCCACTGGCTCCTCCCAGAGGAATGGGGGCTTTCCCGGAATTCCTGCCTGCCTGTGGTTCCTTAGCCACTCCTGCAAAAATGTATTTTTTATTGAATGTTATTCTAACCATAAAACTTTTAAGCTGTTCAAATACTTTCCTTTGTACCGTAGACATCTGAGACTACGAGACATTAACAAGTAAATGTACTTTTTTTTCGACTGCTTCAATCTGCTGAGGAGTTGTCTTTGGACCGATCTGCCCTTGCCTTGTAGCAGAGGAAACAAGACTGAGGTCTGATATCGGATCTCCTCGGTAGCTGTCTCCCCAGACTGGAGATGTAGGTGTGTTTTACTTTGAATTAAAAAAGGGACTTTATTCCTTGGCAACTCATTTGCTCACTCAAGATCCAGAGATGTTTAAAGCCAAGAGACACCATTCTGATTCTCTTTGAATCCTCTATTAAGCCTATAAGCCTTGCAGGAGCAGAGCACATATTTTAGTAAGACTCAGCTGAAAGATTTCAGAAGACGGAATTCAGCCTTTTCCATGGTTATTTTATAATTAATATAATGAGCTCTTTGACTCCTGCCACCTCATGTCTGCACTCAAGCCACTCGAGCTGACTTTATGTTCACTATATTTTTATTATTTTTATAATGGCCTCATCTGTAACTGGGCCAGGAGTGAACTGCTGTGAGCCCCTCTCCATCATGTACGGGATAAGATAAGGAGATAAGGGATGACCCCAGAGGGCACCTACATTTTAACCCCCAGCAGGGCAGCTGAAGTAGTTGTCCTCTGTTCTGCTGGACAGGGTGGCTGCAGAGAGGCTTTGGGCCTGTGTTCATTATTTATACAGTTTTTGTGTCCCTAGATGTGCTCTAGTGCTGCCTCACTATCAAAGGCAGGGCACGGAATGTGGATTCTTTGTGCACGAGCTGATTTCTTTAGACTTTTGTGTAAAAGGGTTCTCCACTGTATACAGACAACAAAATCTTTAATTCTTACCCCAGTGAAAATAGAATATATGTGCATTTAATACCCAAGCACTTAAATCAAGTTACACAAATGAAATATGGGAATAGATCAAATCTAAATATGTTTTTATGTTATGCTGGCTGCACTGAACTTCAGAGCCTGCTCTTGAAAAAATATCATAAATTGCTGGCACCCATCATAGAACCCCAGAATGGTTTGGGTTGGATGGGACCAGGTAAGAGAACTTCAGCAAATGCTGCACACAGTGGTCAGCGGTGGCCACTGCTCTTTTCCCAAAAATAGGACAGGTTTAACCATGAAGGCAAATTTTTCCTCCAAGAGAACTGGAAGTAGAGCTCTAAAGTTACACCTCAGAGGCCTTTTCAGTGTTAGATTTTCATTGCTTTTTATTCAGCAGAGGTTTTTATATGTTGTGTAGGAAGTTCAGTGTGTTTAACAACCGATTCACTCTGTGTAACACCTGATAATTTGCATATGACTCTTTTGCCACCTCTCCAATGGGAAGTGTTTGAATCTTTGAATTTTTTACCAGCCATTTGCTTATTCAAGTGCTACCATAACAGAGAGAAACTATTGCTTCCCTTTGATCCAGGGTGGTGTTTTGTAAAGTCTGTTTACAGCAAGGTCTTTGATTTCAAGCCCTGCAGTCGATAGCCTGTTACCACACAGCCCTGACACAGACCTTGACATGTAACCCTCTAATTATTTTTCATGCCACAAATGTTAATATTTACCAGGTAGAGTCAACCTCCAAACCACAGAGTGTGGTTTGCATTGTTGGTGGTATGAATTATACATCAGCTAAATAAAAGTGTTAACCTTCCACTAATGTAATTAGATAAACAGATCTCACTGCTGAGCACAGCTCGAACAGTTCTGTCAATGCAGAAATGTTTCTGAATTCCCTCACACGAGGCAGAGCTCCCGGGGCCCCGCAGCCCAAATCACACACGGCCAGGTCTCAAGGAGCTGTGGTTGTGGGAAGTCTCTGGGGCTGCAGTCACCAGGACTAATCCTCTGTGCACAGGCTCCCCCTGATGGAAATGAAAAATACTAAACAATGCTTTTCCCCTCCCGACTCGGGCAGGACTCAGAGCCGGCTTGTGTGAAGCCACTTCTCGTGTTTTGACACTCCGCGTTCGAAATGCAGATGATTTGAGGAACTGGCTGCTGCTCCTTGTGACACACGGAATGATGGATGGCTTGTGTATGTTCATGCTCAACACGTTTTGAGCTGCTTTCACATTGGGAGTTTCTCGTGGCACCTGTCAGTGAGGCAGGGAAGAGAAGCTCTCTGTGCAGAGAAAGGGCCGGAGGTGTCACAGTGAGAGCTGTGGCCCTGCACAGACACCCCAAATTCCCCCCCCGGGCATCCCTGACAGCGCTGTCCAAAC
>QWTY01032155.1:0-11388 GCA_008033365.1 Pseudorectes ferrugineus | reverse complement strand
GTCTCTACTCTTACTGCAGATCAATTAGGGAGCAGTAGAGGAAGACAACAGGATATGTGAAAACTTTATGCTTTATTTTTCCTCATCTACAGCTTATAATTATTCAAAAGTGACAGGGAATTTCTAGCACTATTTACCCAAAAAGTCTACTTTTTATCAGAAAACTTACCTTGAAGATTGCTTTTAGGTGGCCATATAGTTAGGCTTTCCAAGTAGAATTACAGAAGTAGAAAGATTAATTTTAATTTCTCCAAACTCCATATATCTTCCAAAATTTAAACTAAATTGTAAATATTTAATGAGATGCATTCGGATCTGAGCTTTTCCACAGTTTGACATTGATTGAAATTTTTGAACTCAGACTCTGAAAAGTATTTAGATAACATTATCTGGCATGGATTTCATTTATAATTAGAGATTCAGATGCTCATAGAAGCTATGCTAATTTCACTTCAGACTGTAAATCTGAATGTAAGTCAGTAAAATGTAGGAAGAAGATACACTTACTTCCCTGTGTTTCTCTGAGGGTGATATTAAGTAATCACTGAAGTGTTCAGGAATTGTGATGCATAATCCCTGATCTGAAAGAAGAGAAATTGGAGATTGTGGTGGCTCTCAAAAGTAAGGTGATACAGTTTTCAAGTGAGATTGAAAACTATACTGTTGTGACCATTCTTAATTAATACATCCAATATACAGCAGTAAGCTCTTCAGTATTATAAGTGACCAGATGATAGAATTCTTAAGAAAAATATATGTAAACTCAAGGTGAACTAAAGAGATTAAAACTCTAATGATTCATAGTAATTAGAGTAGGATGTTTGAATAGAAAGATGTGCTGTAGTACAACAGCTGTGTGTGTAATTGTGCTGTGTTATATTTGTTTGGCTTGCAAACAGAGATATGTGTTCCTCTCTTGATGCACTGAATATGGAAAAAGCCATCCATGGCTACACATAGACATGATTCCTTCCAAAGAATATGTGGGGCTTGGAAATATACTTAAATGGCAAAGTGGGGAATAGGTACAAAACATGGCAATAGTGGGAATGGTATGAGTATCTTTAACGGTTTGCAGTGGAATAGCATCCTCGCTGTCTCAGTAGTTGGAGATAGGCAGTGGTTAACGCAGGCATATCAAATCACACACACTGAGCACAGGAGTTGTTCAATTAGTTTCAGTTCACGTTCGCAGCAGAATGTAATGTGCCTGTTCCCTGGGTATAAGATGGTGCCACATCTTGTCTCCTGACCCAATGTACTGTACAGCATCCTCCATCACATGGCTTGGCACACGAGGTCTTTCACGAAGAGAGCGCAGAAAGTTGAGAGTTCTTAAGACCTGTTTTTCTAAGTACTCAAAGGGATGTTAACTCAGCCTGGAGGTTCAGAGGCTTTTTTGCCCATACAACAATTACTAGAGATGAAGGAACACTTTTAAGGAAGTGTTTTGAACAGTTGGAGTCTTTAATAGCTACAGAAGTATCGGTCAGGCTGTAGCTTTTAAGTTTTTAAAAAATGGTCTGTGAACATGCATTTAAGATTTTTACACAGGTACAGCACGACTGAATATGTGGTGGATGCTTTTGTGCAGTGTGTGAATAAAAATTAAATGTGGGTAAGACATGAAAGCAGCAAGAGTTTGTGACTGCTAAGAGCGATGAAGAAACAGATGTGACATTCTGAAATATTCCTGTTGTGCCCTGAAGAAAGGAAGGATTTTTCCGGCGTAGGTTGTACCAGTTGTAAAACAATGCGTCTGATTAGTAAAGCATTCTATTGAAAAGGAATGGGAGGTTTGCTTAGGTATGATTCATCGTTGTCTGTTGCAGTAATTAAGTCTGTTGCTTGTCTTGAGGTCAGCATGACCCTGTTTATTTTAATTTTTCAGTCTCTAGAGAAAGGAGGGCCTTATTCAACTACTTGCAGAACTAAAGCTGAGTGCACAGTGCCTGGATGTAAACTAATGTGTATGCAGTGTAGGTAGTCAGGTGATGGGGAGCTAGAAGCAAACTGGAAGCCAAGTCACTTGACAATGTAGATGTACCCATAGACATGCTGGTTTTTGACTTTGAGAGTAGGATTTAGTTTGACATGGAGAATGTGATTCTGTGTCTTGTTTATGTGCTTCTTTTGCCATTTGAGATGTCCTCAGGTATCCTGCCTGGCACTGACTCCTACAGGTGTTTGTGGTACCTGTGTCGCTGCCTCAGGTACCCTGGAGCATATCAAAGACCACTAAACAGCCCCAAGACTCCTAAATACAGAGGTCTTCATGCAGCTACAGCTGCAGCTCCTCGTGGTTAGTGAAGCCAGGTGTGGTCAATGGAGCCAGGGGAGGGAGTCAGCTCATGCTGAGCTAAATAAACACTGGCAGCTGGTCAGCTGAATCATCTCTCAGATCTCTCTCAGATCCCTTGGTTTTATTGATTATAATGCAAATTTCTGCCTAGTGAAACGGTAGATACCTGGAGTCTAATTCAGTTGCCTGAATAGAGGTGCCTGGTTTCATGGTTTACCCAGTTAGTTGGTTTACCTGAGGTGTCCATAAAGGACTGGCATGTATGACAGAGGACTTGCCTCAGACCTCTGCTTCTTTGGAGCAGCAGTCAGAATCCAGACAGGATTACCCAGAACATCTCAAAGTTAGACAATGCCTGTGGTTAGGCAGCTTAATTGCAGTCTGTATTTCCAGATGATCTTAAAGGTCTCCTTTTGTACATGTTCATAGTACAAGACTGAGTGTATTTCTCATGGAGGAGACAATCTGGGCTCCACATAAGTACTCTCCATACCAGTGTGGTATGTATTTTTAGCTTATAGAGATGATATTTTATGTAAGATTTTATACACATTTCAGTATTATTTCTGTATAAACACGAAAGGCAGGTATGCCTACAACCATTTAAAAAACATTTTGAGAAGAAAAATAGTTGTCTTGCAATTAAACCAGTCATTCTGAATGGCAGGACCCGGTTTTAGTTCTTTCATACACAATCTGCATGTAGAATGCTTCAAATGCTAAATTCTTGGGGTGTTTTCAAGTAACAGTCTCCACTTTTACCTGCTAAAGCTGCTGGACAAATCAGTCATTTGATCATAAATAACCTTCTCTCATCTTCTTGGGAAAAAAAACCAAATCATTAAACTTTACAATTGTATCTTAGTTTTCCTTTCTGACTGCACAGGGGACCAACTCTTTCCTCGTTCTGCCTTATAAATGCATGTCCTGGTAAATTGTTTTTATGATGCCATTTATGATTTTTGTGCTTGTATTTTTGAATAAAAAAATGTATGCTTTACACTTTTGAAAATCTTGTAACCCTGAGGTTATAACCTCAAGTTATATGCCGTGTTTCACTTTTATTCCAGTGTTCTCAATCTGTGAAAAACATGCCTTGTAGAGTCCTGTAAAATAAGATTCTCTTCTTCAATGCCTAGGGTACAAGGTATGTGTTTTACATACCTTTTGTTGGGATAATTACATGATCAGCTTTCCCCTAACAACTGTTCTGTCAATTCATCACTTACATTACTGACTCATTTCACACAGATTCAGCAGCTCATTTCAGCACGCAGAGCCCCTCTTTTCTGGTCGATGTTGTATCACCAGCTGCATAATGACCAACTCTCACTGCTTCTGTATGCAAGATCTCTTATACATAAACTCCATGCTCATTGCCCATTCCTGGAATTCCTGCTCTGGCTACTAATCAAACACAATAGGGCCCTTTGTGCTCTCTTGCCCTTTCTCCTCCTCTGGAACTTCTGCTCCATGTTTATATCCAAAGCAGGCAGGCTTCTTTTACTTTCTGCATTCCATTACTGAATATCAGGTTAACATGTTCTTCTTTAACATCTACCCTATGCTAATATTCTTTGACACTGATGTGGTGTTTCCAGCCACAAAGCAAAGTCAGAGACAGACACTGCAGCATCCTAGACTTTGTTCTAGAAAACATCCTGGGAAGTGCATCCTAGAGGAATTTTGCTCATGAATGCACTACACTTATGGGGCAAATATGTTTGGCTGGCACCAGTCAAGTTATATTTCTTTAAAACCTGAATTTCCTGGCTTGTGTTTTTGTTGACCTGGTAAATTATTAAAAGTGACTCTTTCAAAAATCACCTCTCACACACATGCATACCTATTTCTTGCAGTGTTTTTTTTCCTTTTGGATTTCTCTAAACTTTGGCTGTCAGTATAATCTTTCAAGTGCCAGTCTGGTCAGGTTAATATGTTGTACTGTGTTGTGAAGGTTGTACAGTACTGATAGGAAACCAATCAGTCATTCCTGCTTTTCCTAGCTGAATGATTTTGTATCCTACTTGAAAATGCGTGGCTGAGGTCTCCTGTATTCGGTGTTAAGTATAGAACATTTATAAAGCTTCTAGTTCACTTCCATAGTAACAGAAAAAGATACCAGTCACTCTCCTATATCATTATTTACTACTTTCTGTACAGTTTCTTTTTCACATTCTTTAATAGAGTGCTTTCATCTAAAATCTAAGAATAAAATTGACTAGACTAAAGTAGAGCCTGTCAGTTGAAAGAGACCCACAGTGATCATCCAGTACAACTGACTGACCAGTTCAGGGCCAATCAAAAATTAAAGCATGTTGAGTATATATAGAGAGCATACATTTAAAAAAATTACTAAATAAACTTTTAATTTATTTAGTTATTTATTGGGATAATTATTTATTTAAATAAAACTTTCAATTAATATGAAAACTGTTTTCAGTGAAAGCACTAAATCACAGAAGTTCCCACCAATTCTTCAACAGCCTTTAAAATTCAGATTTTTCCCTCTTATGTTACAGAAGAATCAGAAGGTGTATCTTTAAAATTTAAGTGTTATTTAAAGCATTTTTATAGAAAAAGATACTGCTCTCACCACCCTCCCTAGCCATGTACTGGTACTTTTCTTTTTATGTATTAATGACCATATACTTTATGCATAGCTAGATGAGGGATCTGATCTAGCAAAACTTGACCCTACAAAAACTACTAGTCTTCAGTTATATCAGCTGACATCAGTGCCACTGAACAACAGAGGGGGAATACATGATCAACAGTGAGAGACGTTGCTTTTCAGCAGTAACCTGAGCTTAGAGTAGCTTGAGCCAGTCATGAAACCATATCCTGAGAGTGAAGGGTGAAAATGAAGTTTCACAAGCTGTACCAAAAATACTCTTCATATAAAGTTTATAGTGCTGCATATAAAGGTTATACAGAACGTTAATTCAACTGGGAGCCTAGACAAGTGCTTGATTCTACTCATTTCAGTAATATTTAACTGAGTTTAAAATCAAGCACATATCTGAACATTGCATGACTTGGAGACACAAGAAAAAGAAAATTCAATTATCAAAATTATTGCTTTTATCTTCTGAAGTTTAAACATGATGCAACAGCTGTTTCTTTGTATATCCAGCATTATATTGAACATGTTCTCTCAAATATTGTTTTGATTTCCTATCCTTTTGTTCAGGAGATACAGGCATAGTACCAACACAGAGATAATATTGCTACATACCTGATTTCATTCTCCTGTTAATCTTTTCTTCTGTTAGCAAAACAAAGTACCCATAGTACACACTTTATGCTTTCTGTAGTGATTTTGATATCTATATAATACAAAAGGACACCCTTGTTTCTTTAAAAAAACCAAACCCTTTCAGTCCTTGCAAAAACCTCCAACAAAACCGTTGATCTTAATGTTTCAGACTGATAGATTCATGTGTGCCTGGCTGGGAGCACCATGACCCAGCACTTTTGTATTAATAAGACTTAAAGTCAGACCATTTATCATTTAGTATAGCCAGCACACAAATTAGAAAACAGCTTGCCAGGGTATATTGTGGTCTCATTGTTTTTGCCATAGTTGCAGAATAAATAGCTTTGAAACCTTCTTGTGCTCTACTGTGACAGGAGAGTGTTCGTGTCACGGTGACCCGGCTCAGTTGTTCAGTTGCACACAGTGCTGACTCAGGAGCCTTAAGTGTGCTCACCAATTTGCCAAGCAGCAGACTCTTCTAAATGAAACCAAAAGAAAACTCCACAAAGACATAATCACTGGCAGTTACCACAGGTGTAAGGTATTCAGCACTGCAATCAGGATATGAAACTTCAGGAGTAATTTACTGGAAGTCACTGAGGAGCACATGCTTTCAGTACGGTACAGTATATTTTTTATTGCATATTTCCATGCTGAAAAATACTGTTAATGTTTAGTAAAAAAATATTAATATATCATAACATACTCACAGTCTTATATTGGTTACTGTTCAAGTATAATATTTGTGAGACATTTTACAGCTAATATTCATGTTTTAAATATATTAATTTGTCTGCATTGTCTGTCTCTTGTTTTCTGTCCTTGGGTCAAGTGACTTCCTCTTAGGAAAAATTCAAAATACTAAAAATTCAGACAAGTTAAATTTTTAAACTCTCAAAGTAGACAACTCAGATCTAAAACTGCTAAGTTCAGTTTCTTAAATGAATTAAATTTGAGGATTCTACTGATACTTTTAACTAAAGATATTTGATTAATGTTTTGGATTGCATATTTCTGTTTGTGAATGTTTCTTATTTAATGTATTTTCAACATATAATACATGTGCAATCGATCTCCTGATGGAGTAAAACCTGAGGTTCAGATCTATTTTGTAATGTGATACACTCATCTACAGGTGTGTTTGCTATCCACAGATGGTGAGGCACATTTTAGACTGCTCCCATTGTATTTGTGTCCACTCTTTGTTCATTAGATGGAAAATATGACCCAGATACAGTGGAGTGTGCTCTGCTAGTAGAAATCAGTGAAGCTGTCTTTCAAGCAGTGAGGCCATTTGCTGTGAATGAGGTGAAGCCTCTGAACCTGTGCACTCTGTGTGTATCCTTGGAGAACTGCCACAGGCACTGGCTCTGCCTCTGCTGCCCTGACAGACAGCTCCAAAGCGTGTGTAAGCTGTACATCCCGGTCTCTGTGTGTGCACGTGTCTGCCCCACAGACCTCTGCTGCACTGCTTCCAGGGGTGTGCCTGGAGAGGTAGGGGTAGGAATGAGTCTGGAGGTTTGACGTAAGGAAAAACAGAAGTCTGGTTCTGAGGATGGCTCAAAAAGCTAACCTGTACCATCAGTACAGCATTACTCTTTGTATACTCCCTTTGGGTCTGGAAAAGATTCTTGGAAACACTCTCTAGCACCAGTACCCAGAAGAAAAAGTACTGTGCCCCAAGCTCTGATTTCTTAGAATTTTCTTTAGAAAACATGCATTTCAAGATCATCTCTCTCCTGACGTGCCAATCTGCTCCCTACTGCTTTACTCTGAGATCTCAAGTGGCTGTACTCAAAGGTAAGGAGGAGATGTCTGAGACAATTCTTGGAAAGAGAGTTGTGTCTCCTTGTTAGATAGTAGTGAGAGAGCCTTTGCACTTATGGGAATGCCCCAGACCTGTACAACTTGGGGATATTTTTTACTAATTTCCAAGTCACGACTTTGATCATTGCTTCCTAGCCCTGATTTGTGGCACCTCCTTCCCTCCCTTTCTCCTCCCTCTACTTGGCTTCTTCCTGCTCCTTAACAAGCTCAATTGGTTTTATGTATGTAATTCTTTTTTTTTTTTAAGAGAGTTTGAAGGTGGCCACTGAAAGAATTGCTTTCATCCGAAGCCAGGAGCTGATCAAAGCAACACACAGAAGCCAAATGGGAGCCAAGGCAGTGCTGCCTGATCAGCCCTAGGGTCAGGGTTCTGTGCTGGAGAAATAGTAAAGCATATCAGCTGCACTATGCTGGAAGCTGCTGATAAGGGATTTTCTCTCCAGTAACACCTGCAAAGTTTATGAGATCCTGAAGGAAAATCAGGGAAATCTGCATCAGAATACATTGTTTCCTGCAGAGAGGAATGTGAAAGCATTTACAGGATGAAGTACCATTGCCTAAATGTATTTATTGCCATATCATATATTAGGCTCAGTCTGCACTATTAGTGCAACATTGGACTATCACCCAGCTCACATTTATTTTTATCAAGTGGCTCCTTGGCCCAGTTGTCAGGATATTAAGGAATGACAAGTGGTTGAAAGGAAGGTTCATGCTAAAACAAAAAGCAAATAAATGAAAATCAGTGTCATCATTATGTCTAAAATAATTTGCAGTGAAAATTAAAAAAAGGTTAATAATAGATTCTAAGTCACCTTTAAAAAGTCTAATAAAGATTTCTTCTGATTTTTTTTTGCAGATACAGATTTTTACCAGGCATCAGTCCCAATAGTGCTTATGATTATGTTTTTTTAAAACTTGAATAGTAATCCAATATATGGCTTTTAACAAAGGATTTTCTGCTATGAGCCATTTAAACTTCAGCATTTTTTCTTCTATATTAAAATAAATTAAAATATAGTGTCATTTTAGCACAAAACAGTGCTTTAAATGTCTCAGAAAAATTCAACTCCTGTTTGAGAGTAGGCATAAAAGTTACAAGGGTGAAGGAAGACTACATTTTCTGTAGTCATAAAGGACGACCAAACTGTGTCTTAAAACCAAAACAATCTTTCATCCATGATTAATTAAAGGAATCTGATTGCAATTGGAGTTTTCTGTTTCCCCAGAAAACTATAATGTAGGCTGTCACAGCTTAGATTCCTTGTCACTAAATTGCCAACATGCCTTAGTCCAGATCTCTCAGCATAGCTGTGTATTTTAATGGGTTTGTGACAGATTGCTCTGGATTTCGTCAAACTTTATTTTTTTTTGGTTCAATGTAAAGTTGAATTTGTATTAGAAGTTTAATTTTTTTTTTGCAGACATATCAGGAAATTATTTTTCCTTTTTCTGTAGAAAATATTCATTTGATATTTTTGCTACTGTTCCATGCATGAATTGTAGCATTTTATTTGAAAAAAAATGAACACTCAGGAGTAGTGCTTATTGGTTTTGCATTTAAAAAATTTCAGCAAAAAATAAGAAAACACTTGTTTTTAGATGAAATTGTCTTTACTGTGGCCAAAATGGATGTGAAATAAATCCATAATAAGAATGATCCATTAAAAATTTTGATTTATTTTCTGCCTGAAGAAAAAAGAAAGCAAAAGCTTTTCAATAGTGTTTTTATTGAGGTGGTTTAACATTGATTTATCCAAGTTTGTTTCCACCCCTTTTTATATTGATCAGTTAAGAAATGGGCTTGGTTTTTCAGTAGGTGGGGGAATTTTCCTATATTGAATTTCATTGCAAAAGTGTCCATATTAATCTCTGCAGCAATCTCCTGAGAATAAAGACATTTCCCAGTTATTTACTTCTGCAGTGAGTGAGAGAACTGATTTCAGTGATTAATATAAGGAATTTGGCTTGGAATCTAGAGTTGCCAAAAAACAAAGCACGACACCTTTCGATCTGCGGTCTTGTTCCAACATCCTGTTGCTTGGAAACATGAGTCAGGGGAAGAAATCATCTCACTGTTGATGCAGGAGGAAATCCCTGTCTGTAGTCAGCCTGATTTTCAAAATCAAGAGAAGACCTCAGATAAAAATTAAAAGCAAACAGAAGATAAAAAGAAGTGGTAGAGAGATCTGAGTAGTCTTCTTACAGTATATTCATTTTGTGGAAACAGCAGCAGAATTGTTCTTGGATGTGTAAAGGTGGAAGGATTAAGTTCTCTGTGACCTGTCATCAACCTTAATCAGAGTCTCTATGTTTCATCATGAGTTACTTCCCAAATTTTTTGGAAACCATTAAGTTTAATCTGGACTGGTCTTTAGACAACATTTCTCATGTAAGTCCACAAGATATATGGAAGTTCTAAGATCTGGTAACAGAGAATGAGCTAGAATTTCTGGCAAAGGTAACTGTGGTTTTATTTGAAGGTTTTATGTTGCATTTAAAATGTAATGGGCCAAATGGGGTCTACTGAACTGCCAAACTTCAGTCATATATGAAACACAGAATGACTAGAGACTTCTCATTCATCTGTCAGCTTTACGGCTGAGGAATAAATTACTTCCCTGAAGAAGTGGATTTCAATCAGCAAATCATAAGTGAGTACTGATTTTATTCTTGTTGATATGGTAGAGTTAAGCTCAGCAAGGATTGCAATTTCATTTCTCAGTATCTTTTGAAGCTTGACAATTTCTCTTTTTGGGTAAGACTAACAACAGAAGAAAATCAAACCCTTATTGAAGATTTTGGTGAAAATCACTTTGGTAAAATGTTGTTCTGGAAGTGATCTCAAATGAGGCAATGTTTCCCACGCTCCAGTATTAAATCATTAACATCAGTCTTCTGAGCCCTTTTTTTCCTCTCTCTTACTCCAAGTCATTCTGGCAGAATAGTGTGAGGAAACAGATTTGACTTCCAGAAACTAATATTTTTCTCGGAAATTGGCAATAATCCACCTTTTTACAATGCCTTTAGGTGGTTTTGTACTGACAGAGAAAAGGCTTTATAAATTACTTCTATAAGTGATAATTTTGTGGTACATGGACAACTAGGTTGATTTCTGGAAGAATAGTTTTTAATTTGTCTTTGCCCATATGGGCTACAGCTGTATTAGTAAATGAAACAATTGAAGGAAAAATTTCTGTGTGCGAGAAATCAATTTTCTGTTGTGATGTCTTGGCATAGCTCTGGTGCTTGTACTCACTCTCTGCAGTAGTTCCCAGGAGTCATGATGGACCAGTGACTGTTCCCAAAGGGCACTTTGGATGGAGTAACCTTATTTTGAGACTAGTAGTAAAGACATAACCAATAATACTATACTGGGTCTCATGGGGGTTGAATATCACAGTGTCTTTTAGTTCTCCTGAATCAAGGATTTTATATAACCTATGGGAATAGATTTTATGTAACCTGTGGGAAATAGATACCACACAGTATCACTTACACATGATACACATTAATATAGGAGATTAAAAATAATTTATTCTTCCAAATCCAAAACTAGAGAAAACACTGTAATTACAGATAGTTTAGTGAAAATAAAAGAGTAAATTGTGATGTTTCATGGCTGGACTGAATTGACGAGGAGGATTTTGCAGGATGTATCACTGCCATTGAAGAGAATTAGTTTTATGCTGTCTCCAAATTTATTTTTCTTCTTATAGTTATATTTACATACAAGTCCCTACCCTAAGGTTTCTTTCTTCTTAGACTGATGTTTTTAATACAGTTTTTAAAGAATTACTAGAGACTTCACTGAACTTTACAAATACTGATGGATTTTGGGTGTTACTGGATGAATATAATTTATGTTCAAAGAGCAAAAGGATCACACAACTTTTCTCGTACTATTCTGTTAACAAATTGTTAACCTGCAGTAAAGAATGCTTTCTCCCTCCTCACAGAAAAATTTTAATAGATAGCATTTTAGATACCTAAATCCATA
>QWTY01032150.1:0-12633 GCA_008033365.1 Pseudorectes ferrugineus | reverse complement strand
GCTGGTTAAAAAGAGTCACGGGAAAGGCTGGGAAGTGTGAGCTGGGTAAAATACAGGGAAGATGGTACAAGAAATATTCTAAAGGTACTGAAAGGAATGAGAGACTTGTCTTTACAAACAAGCTCTGGGCCTGCTGGTAGATGGAATTAGCACTGAGAGATAAAGGGAAACAATGGGAAGAACCATAAATTCCATAAGAATTAAAAATTAAAGGGGGGTTATACATTAGAAGGGAGTCTTAGGTATTAGGCGTTCGGGGAGTCTGTACCTCTCAAGTACCTCAGCCAATGGGGAAAGAGAGAGGGAAATGCGGCCGGGAAATTAGGATAAATAGGAGGCTGCGCCCTCCAAAAATTTGAGAGACCCCAGGGGAATGCCCCATGGCCTCTCCCTTTATTCAAATAAAGTAACAGGACTCCTCTGTCTCCTTTTTGGACATAAACCTCTGGTGTTTGTGGATTAATTTTCCTGACATCTTCAATATGAGAATAAAATCTTGTACCTCTGACCACAACTGCCCTTTCTGACACCAAGTCTCAGATCCAGAGCTGCTCCCTCACAAGGACTTTCACTGGAAGGAGCTATCCTGCTAACTTGGCAGCTCTTGATAACAGACAAAACTTGAAAGTAAATTTATTTTTCACTTTTTCACTTATTTTTTCAGTGTGTGCCAATGTACTAACTGACACCAGAATGATTAGGAATGTCTCAAAGATCAAAGGAAAAATATAGATCAAAGCTACTGTGTTCTATCAAGTCAAAAAAGTCTTGCAGTCAAAACTGCCCTTCTAGACTTACCCAGTCTTTGTCTGCTGCATGCACTATTAATCTTTGTTTTCCAAAAATTATGTGGACTGTCAGTTCACAGAGATACTGTTTGTTGTCAAGAAGAACTTCAAATGCTTTCTCAGTACAGCCAGTCATTTGGTATCTACTCTTTCAAAGGGAAAAAAGGAGAATGCCAGAGTGAAAATTGTCAGGTCTGGCCTAGCCCTCCATGATCCAAATCCACCATTCTCTCCTGAATTCTAATTGCTTCAGCTGTTCCTGTAGGGGGGGAAATTAGGTTTGTCTTAATAAATTTTACGTAATCTTGCCTATACATTGCTGTCAGAAAGTTCCCAATGCTCAGGCAAATACTTTTAGATAGATTCTGAAAAATAAGTATTGCTCAACAAGTGTTAAAGAAAACTTCCTTAGACAAAAATTACAAAGATAAAATTTCTTGAACAGACATTAGACACTTTGGGCAAGTGGCACATTATAGCCTTTCCAGCAAAAAGAACATTCATGGATCTACTGTACTTTAAAAAAATTAAAGGATTACCTTCTTATTTTCTGGTCTTGATTTCAGTTTCCTTATATTTAAAAATAGAGAGCTGAATAGCATTTCACTGAAGACAGAAAAATAGAAGTTCCACTTCTGAGTTCAGACAAAGCAGGAAAGTTTGGAACTGTCAATCTGACAGTTATTAAACTGTAAATGTCATGACTAACACACTGAGACACTTATTTTTATATCTGCAATCTACAATATATGCTTACAGTTGCCATGTGTTGATTTACTTCAGATCTCGTCATTAAAAGATGTGACTTTTTTCCTTCTAGATTTCCTGGCTTCTTTAAGCTAGCCATCCACAGCTCTTAGATAACATAATGCTGCTAAGATGAACCTTGTCTGGACTTTTTATGCTTTTGGGCTTCTTGGGCTTTTTCAGTATGCCTGGAAAAAGTTTTCGGTTATGGTAGAAACCTAGCACTGCACAGCAGGAAATCAAAATTTTAGATACTTTAATAAATTATTTCATCTGAATTCATATGACATTAATGCACTACTACTCATTACCAATTCTTCTATTAAGTCATGACTGCTTAATGTATGCCAGGTCTCAACACCTGCAATCTGCTTAGCACAGATACAGTCATTTGCTTGCATAGCACTCAGGGGTTCACATAACTATGTCTCTAAGCTATCTTAACAGACTTAATTTAGATTTGATCACCTGGAATCTGTAGACTTTCCCCATTCAGATCTCACCATTCCTCTCCCCAGGGTGAATGGAGTTTTAGAGAAACCCAGCCAACTACACAAAACTCAAGAGGAGCAAGAGAAGAGTACACATCAATTGAGATTGAAATATAAGGAAAAAGCCAGTGACAAGTATGAAAACATGGCCGTGGTGGTAACAACTGTCCCACCCCTGACTTATCCTTCTCCCCAGTCACATACATAAACAAGTCAGGAAAAGGAACTTTCAGGATAACAAGCAACCTTTGTGTATCAACTTTCACATTTTAAAATATTAATAAACTAGAGATCTTACTCAGTGTATGCAACATGTGTTTACAATAGTCACCCTTTAATGTCAAAGAACGTGTTCTAAGCATGACATAGGTGTTCTCCTATTAACTGTGATTGCAAAAACATTTACAGCCACTATTTTTAAACTTTAGTAAAGTATCTTCAGAAGGCTCCATGATGATTCAGTCAATCTTCATGCCTGTATAACAGTCCTTGCTCAACTTCAGCTTTGAGATTCCTTGTTTAATTTTTTAAAAATTTGTTATTGCTGCATTCATAACATACGAAGAGCTCCACTGCATAAGAACACGGAAGTATTTTTGTGTCTTCAAAGCAAAAATGGCAGGAGCTCACAGTATCACTGTGTCCTCCCAGAATTTTAAATGGAATCTGTAAAGAAACAATGATTAGGAATAGTTGTCCTTCAGATTATTTTTGACCGTTTAGTCCACGAGGGGGAGTATGAAAGCTGGAACCATAGGAGAATGTATCCTAAATTCCACTTGACTGAGCAAAGTTCACATCTTTGGTACTACCTTGGAGCAGATTTACCAAATCTGGTTGAGAAAAAAAAAGTTGAGGGATGAGGATTGCGTTTTTATTTTCCTGGAGGTTTGTTTTGGTTTGTTTTCCAACTCTTCCTCCACTCAAAAAAAAAATCTTTAAATCTCATGAAGTCTCTCAAGTCTTTCAAACACTCGTTTCCTTGATTCTGGCTCATCAAAACGCAGCACATCAAGCTCTTAGGCCACATGTTTTAGCCAAGACTGTTACAAATTTTGGCCAAGATATTTTGAAAAGTAATTTCTTCACTCCTTTGGGAGTTTGCTCATGACTCTCAAACATGTGTTTGTGTGAACAGAACTAACAAACACCAGCTGCCATAAGCATTAACCACACACAAAGCGACAGAAAGCTTTTCATCCCTGGACTGCCAGCAGCCCCCCCCCAACTCCCCATGGGCAGGGGCCCAGCCTGCCCCAGCCCGCTTGCCTTTCCCAGATCACCTGAACGTGCAACTCCTGCCAGGGCTCCAAGCTGGGCCCAAAGCTACTGCCCACCACCTCCGGACAGCTCAGTATTATTTCATGGTTCATATTTAAATTATTCTGCAATATGACAACTGCGGACAAAAAGTAGCATGAACAGTTTTCTTTGTAACTATGTAAAATGAGGCAGATTATAATTGTAGTACTAATCTTTTAGCACATTAGCTGTAATAATTTGTGTGAAATGAACTGCACAGGGCCAGGACTTGGACTTGATGATCCTGATAGGTTCCTTCCAACTCAGCATACTGTGTGATTCTATCAAAGGTTATTGGTTTAGAGCTGCTATAGTAAATGTTATACAATTTGGAGAGGCAAAAATAATAGCTGGATACTCAAAAACTGCGATGTGAAATTCTGCATTACATTCAATAAAAATACTTGCACCCAATAAAAATTTTACATTGCTTTAGTTTTAACTTCCTAATTTAATTCAGACTGAAACTTACTCTCCAGCATTTTAGAGGTCCTAGGCATAAAAAATTATCACTATACAAAACTTATTTGTAATAATAAAATTTATTAAAATGCTTTAATTAATTAAAACAGAGCCTGCAGTATTTCAGATTATTATGCCCAGAAAGGGGTCTTTTCAATGTTCTATAATCCATACATTTTGAACTCATGAAACATCATAAAATGAACATATGCACATTTACTTTCAAAGAAATTCAATATGAATACTGTATCTATAGTGCTTCACATTATACACCACTGATCTACCATCACAGAGGAGATCAAAAATTTGAGCTCGTCACACAATACTGAAGAAAGCAAGAGAGCTCTTCAATACTGAAGTTGTTTTAATCTAAAAGGGAGGAAAAAAAAGAAAAAGGTCACACTAAACAGTCACACACCACATTAAGAACATTTTATTACTTGAGCAGTTTCTTAAACCTTAGTTTCAGAGAGAGATCTGAGTTATATTAGATAAAAACATTTTCTCAGTGATGAGACATGCAAATGTGAAGATTCCAAAACAACTGCTTGTACAAAGAAGTCTATTTTGTGCAAAATGCATAAAAACGTATTTTAGCTATTCAGAAATCCAAGTAGTAGCTTGTTTTTTAAGAAGAAAACACCAATACATAACTGACACACAGTTCCAAAGGAATGGAAGGCAGAGCCCTTCCAAACGCCAGTTGGTACGTGCCCATTCCACTCCACACCTCGACCCCAATCACTTTGCCATTAGACCAGAGGGATGTGGTATTCAACAAATACCATGAGACCTCTCCTTCAGCTAGTAAGAGACACTAAACAGAAGCCAATACAGCGACTGTTCCACATGGGACGTGTTTGAAGCTGACTGATCTGCACTAGAGACAGTTACATTTGTTCCTACTTTTCTTCAAGCATGTGTGCAAAATACTGTGAACTGTGCTTTTTTGATTTTCACATTTATGTTAGCACTATCTTTAAGTCTCTAGTTTATAAAAATGTAATAGCAGTCTAAATTTAGAAGACATGTACATGACTCAAGCATTGTTCTGCTTGCTTCACTGTCCCTTGCTGAAGCACAGACTAGCTTAAGCATCGGTGCCACACAACAGATCTATGTGAATGGAATCTTAGCAGACAATGTTTCTTCCAACGTTCCCAAGTGAAAAGAAGTACATAAATGAAAATACCCATCTCCACCTGTACTTGTTCTATTTTTAATTCCGATTCAAAATACCTTCCAAAAATGTCAGTCATCTTTAATTGTAATGTCCATTACCCCTGCTAGGGCTGTGTACTTAGTGGCCTTTACCTTAAGAGGCTATCCTAAAATTAATTACCCTCTAGATTAAAATGCCTAATATTTGTACTCTTTCCTCACCAAAGTGAGCAATATTTTATCTTCATAAAGAAACTGGCTTATTCACATTTGCTGCAAATAGGTTCACTAGAATGACAACTCATAAATTGATGTTTTAGTTATTCACTGCAAAATTTGCAAGTGTTTAAGTAACCTTTCTGCTTACCTTCTTAGAAGTTCTTTAGGCGACAAGCCTGTGGTATCCATATCACTAAGGCTGTCACTGCTATCTGTAGTGTCTGAGCTGCTCTCTTTTTCTGGTTTTTTATTCTTTTGTTTTCCTTTGTTTTTCTCCTTCTTATGCTTCTTTTTCTGTAAAAAGAAGAGAAATAATCTTTTATCTCCTTGTGAAAGACTTGGATTTTTCTGAATGTCAACAAAAGAAAAAAGCTGATTTCAGTATGGAGTCAAAGCTTAACTGAAACAGAACACTTATCAATGACTCTTTTCCACTACTCAGACTGAGCTAAAAAAAAATTATAAACCAAAATTCATTTAATCCAAGCACTCAACTCCCCCTAAAACAGAAGTTTTATTACAGTTATTTGTATATAAGCCATGAATGCAATTCCCAGAATATCCCTGACATCTTCCACACAGAACATGAAACTACTCACAATACCATACCTGTAGTCATATATGTATATATGGAAAAAGCAGCATCATAGCAGGATAATTTTCTGGTTTCAAAGCATTAGAGAAATTCTGTTGCTTACATTCTTCTCCCAGTATATATATATTTTTTTTCTAAACCAAGCATAAATAATAAAACATTTTGAAAGGCAGATCAAAGAATCAATAAATCAAAAATCAGTATTTCAATTGAGTACCTTTTCCTTTTTGCGTTTGCGTTCTTTCTTAGTCTTGTGCCTCTCTCTGATTTTCCTATGTTTTTCTTTCCTACTAGGCCCAGGAAAAGTTGCTGGCACCACTGTTTGTTGCTGCCAAGTAGTGCCTAAAGTACAAAGAAAATGTATAAAGAATAAAAAAAAAGACCAAAAAAGGGTAATTTGGTTATTACATTCTGTATTACTTTTAACCTAATATGATAGTTAAACAAACAAAACCCCTAAGCTTTAGAAAGGAAATTACATGTCTAAAACACCTAACTGCAACATCCCTATTGTAATTAAATGCCTTTGCAATCTGTTACAAAATGAAATTGCAAGGGTGTCCTATATTTTGACATCAATTTTTTATCATTGCCTCTACAGACTTGAAACAAAACTGGTACACAGGCAAAGAGGTTCCTGTTAGTGGGTCATAGCATGGCAACAAAACATTTGCTGATGCATGTTTGACATAACACACACATTTAAGAGACAGAATGCCTATTCAGAAATGCTTTTTTTAAAGAGAGGTATCATATATTTTATATACAATTTCAATGTGCAGAATTTACAGTCTAGATGCCTACAGAACCTACCAGAAGAAAAAGCTGGTGGCAACTTTGGTCCAAATTCCTCTGTTGCATCCAGTTCCTGCTTTGAAGTAGGCAACGAAGAAATGCCAGAATCAGTTGTAGCAGTCACACTCTCTATGAAAAAAACCAAAATCTGCTATATTTGAAAAGCAAATAAGGAAATACTTTTTCCAAGAAGTGTTGAAGGAAGTTCAAGAAGGCTTTCTAAAAACCGTTAAGAAAGCAAACTGATCAGCAGCCTCTATCTCTATGGACTGCTTTGGCCAACTGGGTAGCTGACATTCTGAAACATGTCAACACACTGTGGGGTTTTTTTCTTTTAAATCAAAATTTACCTTTTAAACTACACAATTATTAATTAAATTACTATCAGTGCATTTGTTTGCTTCCATTTTGTAACACAGTACTATTTTTCCATTACTCAGAATGAATAAAAACCTCCCTGACATGTGTAAGGTTAATAAACACTAAAAGTTAAATGTTAATAGAACCAACTGTGACAGTAAGTGGACAAAGTATTTTCATTTTAAGTATGTTCTAATACTAGATGTTTTGTTCCCCCTCACTGTATAATAGGCATATTCCATACAGCAGTTTGCTTGTAACATCTACACAAAAGGTACACGGCAGTGCTAATAACACTGTAACATGCAAGGCCTTATTCAGTGCTGTATTATTCACATTTTCTACATGGCCAGCTCCGCCAATCTCAGATGATCTGCACAGGAGCATCACATTGTCCTAACAGTCCAAGAATGTGTGATTCAAAAATGAAACTTTTACAAGGTATTTATTTAATGCTGCATAAAAATGAACATCCATTAAGTACTACCTTGTACATTAGAGGAAGAACTGTCTGGTACATCAGCTTGCTTGGTGGTTTCTGACTCTCTTTCTGAAGTAGCTGGTTGTTGTTCTTCATCACTCTCTTCTTCAGAGGAAGATGATTTTTCATCTGAGGAGCTCACAAAGATGGCCTTAAATAAGTCCATGGGTGGTCGTCCGCTTTCTTCCTCCTGATTCTTATCTTCATTAGCTACCTGCTAAATAGCGTAATAACAAACTGTATTTAAACACTAAAGAAACCAGCAATCTCTCTCTGATGAGGAGTAACTTCAAGCACGCTGACAGGTATTTACAGAACATCTGGATGACACAATAGCTGTGAAATAAATCTTAGTCCTAAATAGAAAAGCTCTGAAATGCTGCGGAACTAAGCCAGTGTCCTGTAAAGAGCAGTGCAGTTTGCGACGACAGATCCCCAGATATTATAAATTCTAATTCATTAATTCAAACTTCAGTGATATAATACTAAATTTAAGCAAAAGGAAAACATCACCTTTCTCCCCAAAACATGCACTCTCCTCTATGGAAAGGAGAAATAAATATATTCTGTGCCTGTGAGCAGAGTGGTGGTAAAGTCACTGAATTTAGTTCCCAGACTACTGAGCTACATTTTTTCTTCTCTTAAGCTCTACTTCAAGTATAATCAGATCTACAGGCCTTGTAAGCTGCAAACATCTTGCATCCCAGAGTTATAACCTCAAATTCTTCGAAGTGCCATCTCATGCCTTTGCTCATCCTGAGTTAGCTCTCGTGCAAACTGACCTGTATTAAATCAATTCATATATTAACCCATCTTATTTCTGGGTTGTCAAGGTTTACAGCAATTCCTTTTAAGTTCAAATCCTGTTGTAAACTCACCAGAGTGGGAAGAGTTTCTCTTGTCCCAGTTCCACATTCTTCTGTTGCTGGCACTGGTGGCTGCTGCTGAACATCAGCTTTTGATCTAGCAAGACTAATGAATTCACTGATAGAATCTTTCTTCTCCTTCTCTTTATCTGACACATCCCACCTTGAAGGCTTCTTTGGTTCTAAAACATCCAAAATATTCAAATCACCTGCATGCCAAATTGTTCTGCATTTCATGGCCTACTTGATTTTAAATTACTCTGCTTCTTCAGTTTGACATTTTTAAAATCTTTCTAATGAATACTTGACCTATAAATGTCTTCTAGGTAGAAGAAATTAGCATTATATCACTAACTTCAGTTTTTATGTCACTGAATTTTTATTTTCAATTTGTTTTGGGTTTTTTAATGAAAAAAAATCATGTGGCTAGGTTCTCAATGAAAAAGATGCTTTTTCTGTACTATTACCTCATGGATAGCTAAATTAATAAAGTAACAAAAAACTTACTGTTGAGACTGTTACCCTCTTGGATCTTTTCGTTTGTTGCTTGAGTTACAGATGTGGTGTGCTCAGGCACAGTTAAGAAATTAAAAACAGAATACTTGTCCCGTTTCACTTTTGGTAAACCCACTACAGAAGAACTAGAGAGAAATAAAAGTGTTTGCTGATTATTGTTTTCAACACAGAAAAGTCCTCAAATTATCTGCAACAAGCTGAAGCACCTACAGTAGTCCTTCAAATGCATGCTATTTTATCAGAGGTCACCATATTTCATGACACAAATAAAAACGTGTTAATAAAAACATATTACCTTACGACACAAGAAAACATCAAGCCAGATTTTCCACAAGCAAATGAAAAACTCAGAATTTTTAAGAAGTGTTAAAAATATAAGTATCAATTATCTTACTCAGGATATGGATCACGAACATTAAATCTTTTACACAGCAGCTTATCAGGATGCCATTCAAACTTGTCTCTTGTGAGTTTGCCAAACATCTTCATCTTCACAGCTGTTTCCTTATCATCAATATCATTCTGAAAAAGTCAAATATTTATAGCTGCTAAATAAGTAACAACTTAATGAACTGCTGTAAGACTTAAGAACAGGACAAATCCATAAATATTTAAATGCTGTTTAACAAATCACTACTCTGTATGCACTGAGTGTTTTCAAAGCTGCTAAACAAAAGGGCAACAAAATAGTGACATATCTACATAAGAGTTTAAAAGAAAAATAAAGTCAGGGCTAAGGCAACAACTGCAACAACTGTATTAAAAGACTGTAAACAGCATATACCTCTTGGTCTCGAGGAACTTCAACTTTGTCAACATCATCTTCATATTTGGCCCGGGTAAATCTGGATGACAGCGTTGAATTTGAGGATTTGTAGAACATCGCTGCACGAAAGAACTCCTCCTGTTCTCTTCCTCGCTCCCATTCTGTCATATTCGGGTCTAAAAAGCGCTCCAATGTATCTACTGTAAGATAAGAGAGAAAAGCTTAGCAGAGATTACAGCCTACTTTGGGTCAACACTTTTCAAACAAAAAATAAGGTAATAAGCAAACGTCCTTGCAAGTATTTAATGAATATTTAGTGTAAGGGTAGTATTAATCTCAACTGTGTTAATCCCTGATAAATGGAGGTAGCTTTTCAAGATAGCAAGAATGACAGCATTTGCCAAATGCATAATGGATATTTTAAATGATTTTACTTGTAAAACTGATTCCTTACTCATTGCCCTCTAAAGAATGTTCAAAATGGATTTAACAGATGATTAAAACAAAAAGTATAATCCAAAGCTTTATCAAATAAATAAAACATAGAACAAGAGAGTTTAAGCCTGGCTAGGCTTTGGTAACTTTCAAGGGGCTTTCTGGTACATAAAGTGCCCACTGATAAATATAGAGTTTGGACACAGGTTTACAGCAACAGGTTCACTTTTTCTCCCAGAAGGAAGAGGAAATAACACCAGCCAAGAAAATACAGTAAAACAGACCTTTAACCATTCATTTATACATTTCTACATTTTCATCATTATGACTAAGGAGGCATAATATAGTCATAATTGAGAATACTCAATTTTACCGAGGGAAAATCCCAGTCCTGAACAGAGGATCTATGCGTTCAAAGCTCAAATAGTGTGTCCCAATGTGGTAACCAGAAGAGGCTACTGATCAGAAAATATTTATTTTATTTTATATCATGAAAAGGACTTCTAAAAAAACCCCAAAAAACCCCCAAACCACAACCAAAACAACAAACCTGGGTTTTCTACCTATCATTATGTGCTTTCCTCTGTCAAATTTTCCTGGTGCCCATCTTCTTCTTCCCCAAAAGCCCCTGTGTACTTCAAAATTAGAAGAAAACCCAACCCTTTTTTTTAAAGTTTATTTCAAGGCAATCTGGTGTCATGAGCTGATGATGAACTCCCTAGATCAATTTCAGCTTTTTATGCCTTACAGAAAAATCACAGTACTGGAGAACTCACCACAAGGCATCGCAAGCACCTGGTTTAATCTAAGATACACCACAGTATCATTTAATAGCAAAAACCTAAACAAAATGGAAGGAGACTGAAACAGCATGAAAAGAGATGAAGGAGGTTGGATTTTTTTGGTTTTGAGTAAGAGCTCTGCATGTATGCTGTGTTTTTACAGTCATAATTTTTTCTGAGAAGAACCTAAGTGACAGCAGAAGTTTGAGTATCCAAATGACATATAATACAAGCTTTGACAAGTGTGAAATACTTCATTCACTTTAGGGTCCTTATCTCCCCCAGGTGCAGAGGGTATGGGGTTTCTTTTGATTCTACTGTTACCCAATCATCTTTCTGCCTTTATATAATCTGTCAGTTTAACTCCTCAAAGAGAAACAAACTAAATGAAAAGGCTTTTTCCACTGACCAAAGCTGAAGTGTACCTTGGCAAATGAAATAAGGGAAATCCAGGAAATGAAGATAGAACTTAACTTCTGCTACACTGTAGAAGTATGAAATGTAATGCCTAAAATCAAGACTTTCTGACAACTGAGTAACTGAGCAGTTTTCCTGAAATCAACATGACTAAGTATCAGTAAAAAATTCTGTTAACATTGGTCCTGAAAAACAGTAAAGGGAGAAATGCTGTGGAATTCAGGGAGAGAACTCATAGTGAATATAAAATGCATTGGGACACAAAAAAAAAAGGGGGGGGGGGCAGGGAAGAAAAATTAATCAAGAAATATTTTACCTTTTTCTCCTTTTTTAAGACTTTTCACAAAATTTTCATATCTTTTTTGTTTTTCTGGATTTTTTGCAAATGGTTTGAAGTCACTAGAACCAGCATTTGCTAACTGCCTCCCCAGGAGCATTTGCCATTTGGGAGCAGCATCTTCTGGGGAGGCTGGCTGGAATCTGCTATTTGGTGACTGCTGAGACACTATTTTTGCTTTCATTTGTTGTTCAGATGCTTGTTTCATTTCTTTGAGTCTTTCTCTATCTTTCTCAGACAGATATTCCAAAATAGAAGGAGCCGGACCTAAAGCAGAAAAAAAGCAGTAAAAGATAAATAGAAATGAAAAATTACTAGAACTATTTCTTCCACTTTAGCAGAGGAAAAATCCCTACCACATGCATATACATTCAGATAAAATGCTCTTAAGCAGAAATTAAAAATAAAATGGCATACATGGCAGATAAAAATTTGGCCACTATTACATCTTTTATGCTATTTATGTATAACTTAATAAAGTTTACTATTGTAGATACAAATGTGAGCCACAGTTACAAATTATCTTTTTAGTATATTTGAATGTATTTCAGTGAAACCTCATTTTACAGAAAAAATCCTCACAGCCTAGTATATTCACAAAAGGCCACAACCTCCCCCCGCCCCAACAAAACAAAATCCAACATGTACTTTTTATCTTTAAATTATTTAAGTACATGAAGATACAGACAGCTATGTCAACAATTCAACTGCTGAGATTAAACTGAACAATGAAACGGTATTCTAGCTATGGTAACTAGATTTGACATATTTATGTTAGAAAATAAGCATTCAAGGCCAGGTCAAATTCTTACTGTTCTATAAACAAAGGGGATCTGGAACACAAGCAAAGATATGGTCACACATACCTTTCAGCTCAGTCTCTCCTAGCTGTTCCCTCCTCTGAGCTGCATTCAAAGCATGCCTGCTTTGCTGTGCTGGATCACTCTCCAGTTTCCCAGTCGACTCCTCCAGTGCCTTCTGTAAATGGCAGTTTTCATTCCCAGCTATTATCACAGGTCGAAAGTAATGGACTGGTCTGTAATTTCGTGGCAGGCTAGGTGGTGGATAAATCTGGAGGGGAAAGGGGCAACAAAACAAAAAAATCCACTGAGA
>QWTY01032146.1:0-10150 GCA_008033365.1 Pseudorectes ferrugineus | reverse complement strand
GAGGAGCTCTTGGCCTGGCTGTGGCTCGGACATTTACCTCCTTTGGAGTACCAAAGTACTGCTGGTTTGGTTAAGGGGGTCACACAACCACTCTGAAATAATTCCCTGGCTCAATGACCAGTTTGAAGTTAGGTTCTTCTTGCTGATCTAGCAAGTGTAAATGCTGCATACAGTAGTTTCACTGCATTAATGATAGGTCTTAAAATCCCCTGAGTTTGCATCAAGTTACATAAAAGAATCAGGCCCTAAGTTTCATATCTCCTCCTGTTTTATCAAACTTTACAACTGTTTGTAGAATACATTCTCAGTCAGAACACAGAATCCAGGTTGTTACTTTTAGAAGATGTAGTTACCAATTTTAGAGCCAAACTTCGTTTTCTTTTTGTGAGCCTGTTCTATTGATCCATTTCTCTCCAGAGGAAAATAGGGTCAATACCTTAAATTATAACTATGAAATGAAAGGATACAGGAGAATATTATGCTGTTGCTGTCTGGCTTTCACTTCTTTAGATTCATAGGGCTTATGACAGAGGACACCGAGAGCCAGAGTAACGTCCTCTTTATCACAGCCCCTCATTTCTTCCTTTACCACAGGATTGATCTCACGCTTGGTCCTCCAGAAAGGAGTCTGAAAGACATGACTGAAAGACATCAAAAAAATCTGCTACTTCCTCTGGCAACTGATTCCAATGAATTATCAGTTTCACTACTAAAAATTAATTGTTTATTTCTGATTTTAATTAATCTGGCTTTAGCTGTCACAGACATACTGCGCTTTGATTTGCTAAATAAGCTTTCTTTAGAGTCCAGTATTCAGCACTTAATCTCTTTCGTGACTTTCCAGGCCTTGACTCTCTGTTTCTTTTCCTTACAGCTCTCCAGATTTTCCAGTGTCTCTTGTAAATGAACTGCAGTATGCTGGGAATGCTTACTGACTCCCGTTAGGTTTTCATGAGCTTTGAGTTCCTCTCTTACTGTCACTTAAGCCTTATGGACAAGCCCCGTTGACTGCAAATTCCTCTAAACATTTTACTTTTCACCAGTCTTTGAGGCATTCTGTGTTTTTATCAGAAATCACCTTTCAGCTTGGTAATGAACGTTATTGGATAGTGTTGATTCTAGAACTGATTTGTGGAAGAGAGTATTGGAAACACCTATTTAAATCGTGAATATATATTCCTCAGTCATGGCCATTATGTGAATGCAAAACTTTTGGTTGAAATTTTGGGATGTTGTTAAATTAACAACTGAACCTGAAGTTTGCACAGATGTAGGACCCATACCTTTAGCCAATTCGTTCAAATGTAGTGCACTTTCACATCATTTCCATCCTGAGCTTGTCTACTCATGATCTAGAAACTGTCTAGTGCTTTTTGGGGGAATAAATCTCTTTTTTTCATAAGGGTTTAGGAATTCTTTATTTATTCTGGTTTTACATACTGCTGTCCCAAACGTTCTCCACAGAATTTGTGGAAATTCTTTAAGTATGAAACTGTATCCAATAGTTATTTGAGTATATACATTTTAGAATGATTTTTACAGGTATTAACTACTTAAACGAATAATAAGGCAGAGTATTTCAACAGGATGTTAAAGTTTGAAACAAGTTTCTACTACATACAGAGCATTTTCATCATCATTTCTGTGGTGCAGTCCTTTAGGCATGTGAATCTTATAAAATAAATCACAGAGGGAGAAGTAAATTGATTATGTGAAAATTCTAATGGCACATGGATGTGGCTGTTGCCAGCAGATGATATGAAAGATTCTAAAATTATCTTAATTGATAAGTATAACAAGTATTATTCTTGTGTTCCAGATTGCAGCCAGTTGTGTGGTGTATATTGCAACTTTTCTGATGGAAAAAGCAGTTTATAATGAAACATTAATGCTTGTGACGTTTTGCCATGCTGGGGGGAAGAGGGTGTCATTTGAAAGCAGCCTGCATTATCACAAATACCAGGGTTTGTTTTTTTTTTAATATTGACTTTGACATTCTTGCAATAAATTAAGATTCAGTGCCAGGATTATGAACTTCTTCCTTCTTATGGTTTCTGCTATATGATACCCATTTATCAAACTTAAGTGGCCAAATCAATAGAGTGTTTCCGTAGCAGGTAGTAATTGCTTTAGACTTATTACCTATACGAACAGACTTTGAATTCTTACCATCATTCTTCACTGAGTATCCCAAGCTGCTTTTTATGGAAAGGGCTGGGATACCGCTATTTTTCCCTTAATACATGTTAAGTGTGTAAGATGGCTCTGGAAGAACTGATAAACGGGTGGGTTATTTAAACTGACTCTCCACAACGTACAGACCTACGCAGTAGCCACATTCTCCAGTTGTTTATGCTCAGTCAATGCTGGGAGGTCCCTTGCAGTCCATTTTACATTTTTGTTCATTAGAAGAAACATTGTCCGAGATAATACTTTCATTGTGCTTACCTTTTACAAGCACTCTGCATTTTCAGATTAACTGAAAGGTTTATTGGTGCTGGTATTAGAAAAATTTAGCTTTTATGGCCAGTGAAATGTGTTTTTCTCTCCTGAGATAATGACTTGTACACCTGGCACTTTTATGGCATCTAATGGATTTTATTTTTAAACAGCTTTAATTAAGCTTGTGGTATCACATGACACAAGCAAGCAATGGGGTTTTTTCCTTACCTCACAAATCAAGGTGTTAAAATGGATTAATTAATAGATAACTATGGCCTTGAGATCTTATTAGAAGACTAAATATTTCATAGTTTGAGAACTGGATTATAGGATGCTATAAACTGCAGATACTATATCATCTTTAAATACACTGAGCTCACCTGATGCTTTTACAGGCATTTGGCTAATATTTTTTTTACAACTGTATACAGAAATTGCCCTTTCCATATTCAGATGTATGCCTCATATACTTAGTTTCGATTGGTGCTACTGCAGAAAAGAGAAAGATGCATCCTGCCAGGGTAGGCAGATCATCTAAAATCCAGAAAGCTGGATGGCTGCTTTATTGATGTTTTCCTTACGCTTGTCATTACCTTATTGCTGTCACTTTGCAGAGGGAGAAATCCCAGGGTGACCTTGTCCAAACGGCACTGTACAGCAACAGGAAAAAAATACTGGGGAGTGGTTTGTTTTGCCTTTTTTTAAGGAAGTCTTACTCTACTCAAGAGAAGTAGTATTATTCATTCTCAGTTTTCTATCCAGATTTATTCAAGATTATCTGCCCCAAGAGATAGAGGGAAATAGAAGTGAAGGAAAGAAAATCACATATGGATATGTAATATTCATATGGACAGGTGGAACATAATGATTTGAGCCCTAACTGTTGGGAGAAAATGTGTGTAGTTCCTAACCCTGAGAGAATCAGTAAAGCCTTAGAAGTCCAATCAAGTAATAAACAAAAGATTTAAATAATATAGCAATGACAGTAAATATTATGGAGGAATGTTTTCATTTTCATAGCTCTTGAAACTTTAATGCCTATTTCATTTGAGCTTCTACTTTTTTCATAAGGACCAGAAAGACCAACCATTAACTTCAAAATGAACCATAAACCCTGGAAGATGAAGCAATTAATCTTACTTGTGTGCATAGCATCTGCCATGGTGGATTTCCAAGTCAATCTGTAGATATTATCACACAGCAAAAGGCTGAGTGAAAATAATTCAGATTTGTAAACTTGGTGAGCCCTTCTCTATCGCAGTATTATTTCAAACATTTAAGGACACTTATTCTGGATACCTAGTCCTACATATTTAGAAAGCAAATAAACAGCCATACTGGGAGGACAGTGCTTTGCATTGAAAGATAAATGAAAAAAGGCAGAAGAAGGGTATCAGATGAATCATGTTTCCCTTCTTCTCTGTGCATCTACTTTTTTAAGCTTGTAAAACATTAACTTCCTTGATCTCCAAAGAACAGATCTGCAAGTTAATTCTTGTGTAAAAAATAAATGTGGCATTTATCTGCCATTTTTTGTGTTGTCATTTTTCCCTACATTAGATGTTCCTATGTCATTTATAAAAATTCAGTTATTATAACTTCTAAAAGTTATTTATAGAACTTAAGCTTTAAAAGCTTACCCATGCAGCCTGAACTTTTGCCAGGTTTACACTACCACTCTGTCTCGAAGAAAAAGACAACTGAAGATGGCCTAATAAAATAAAGTTTGGAAAGGCAGGAAAGGGGTGAGGCAAGGGTATTGTTTGTAAATGTATAAAAACAGTATTCTAAAATTCAGAATGGCCAGCTTTTACTTACTTAGGAAATAGTGTAGTCAGTTTATAAACATTTCTTATATTTACTACACCCTTCCCGTGGAGATTCTCATTTCATCTGAACTGTTTCTGTGGGATGTAGCAGAGAAGATAATAACACTTTAAAGCATTCTCCTCATCTTCATGTTGCTTAGTTCAAAGACATATTGGGGGATGGTTGCCACCTACTTGTGAAAATGTGAGGTGATAATAGTTGTGCTCCTGGTCTCTCGCGCCTGTGCTGATGCTGCAGTGCCAATAAATAAAGTGTGGTAAAAAGATTGTAGTCTTGCTGCAAAACTCCATTGATTGTGAACTCATTCCGAGAGTAAACCTCATGAGAAAAACTATTGTTTTGACTTAGTCATTTTTCCAACCACAGTGGTGTCGTAACAGCTGTCTTCTTCTGCTGGTTAACAGTTGTTTCATGAAGCAGGCTGAGAAATACTTTCATAGTTTCATGGACTCATAAAAATACATTTTGGGGTAGCTGTTTGTGCCTAATCAAATTCCACCACGTGGTCAAGGGAAACCACAAAAAGTCCAGTTCTTCAAATTTTGAGAAAAAGGTCTATGCATATGATCCCGAATTTCAGCTCAGTTTCCCATATATATATATTGGGAAAGGGAAATCACAGTTGTATCAGAAGTGATAGTTTCAATTAAAGTAGCAGTGTAGTGTTTCATCTGTTTGCCAGGACCTGTCGCCTCTTTACCAAAGGGAAGAAATTACCATAATGGAAGCCTTAGGGGCACAGGAGTAACAATTGTTTATGAGAAATACAATGTGGTCGGGAAAAACTAATTCCTTTGATATGTATATCGTTGTGTTTCCTCTATGGATGATGTGTGTGGTGGATTAGATCTTTCAAAGATTGTCGGAGCAATCCTGTAACTTCATCATGTGTTGCCTTTCATCAGGATAATGGACATGTGCAAAGCAATGCTTTAAATGCATTTGATATAGTTTCTGTAACCCTTTCTTCCTTGAAATTCCATTTGCCTATAAGTGCACTGGATTCTTTGGATTCATTTACACTGAGATTTATTCAGATTAGTATGATTCACTACTCACTTGTTTAGAAAAATACCATGTTACCTTTTTTGACTGGGACCACGTTTTCATTAAATGCAACGACTATATTACCTAAAAGAACCTTGGTCTTTGATTTGGATATCTTGCCATTGCTCTGTGAAAAGTAATAAGCAGCTCTCATGGATTTGGTGAGATCAGTGTGTTTAGCTCTAGTTACTGGACAGATGAGGTACTAAACCTATTTGACTACCTTGTGATAAGTTGGTGTTAGCAAGAGGATACACGTCGTATAAATATTTGGAGTTAGAATTGTGAAGATGTCAGTCAACCCTACTTAGTTGGATGCTTGAGAAAAAATCATTCTCAGCAGCACAGATTTTGGAAGCTGAGGGGAGCTAGGACTCCCAAGGACTACAAAGACACCCATCTCTGTAGCTTTGTGTGCTTGCCTACAGTGAGATAAGGTAAAATACATAACCAGATAGCAATTATGACTTCCATAACAGCTGCGTTCGTTAAGAAGTATTGGAAAAAAAAACCAAACCAGTTAAGAAGAAATTATCAAGGAGACTGGGAGACATAGGCACTAAATCTAGGCATCTTAAACGCAGTTATTTACTTCCATGTTTATGCATGCATGAGTTTTTATTTTGTGGAGTTGTCTTGTTCCTTGTTGTGGCTACACAATTTCTTAAGCCGTACAATGAACTCTGTTGTTCAGATACTATAATCCCTTCTCTGAAGTAAGATGACGTTTTAAAAATCTGTAGTCCTGCTATTTTTTAGCCTTGCTAACTTTTTACACAGTATTTTAGCAGCAAAGGTTTGTAGTGTTCAGTGAGGTTGGGCTTGTGTCATTTTTTACATCTTTTTCATTTCTGCATGTGTCATTTTTGAAAACAGAATATTGTTACTGAAATTACCTTGGCCATCAATGCCTGAATATCTTAAAACATCTACACAAAAGAGCCTTATTGCTTCAATAGCCTGAAAACTTTGCTCTGCAAGCCCTGCTTCAATTGCAACTACCACTAAAAGCTTCAGGAAGCTACTGGCTTCATCAGTAGGATGTGAAGTATCTAAATTTCACAAAACAGAGTTATAAGTTTCTGGCACACTGGTATTTTGAAGCAATTTCATTTAATAAAGCTTCTTTTTGGAGGAAAATCTGTAATATAACTGTTTAATTTCACAAGGATCACATTGTAAAGAAGTTTCTAAGTATTAGGAGAGTAAAGATGATGTGTTTTCAGAAGCAAGCAGGAAATATATAGAGAATGGCTGAAATAATTTTTAAAGAGAATAAATTGATACTGAGCTCTTCATTTCTGATCCATTTACCCAGAAGTGCTAAATGCAATAAGAAACATGTACCTAGAGCTCTGTGTTTTGTTCTGTGAACAGTGACTGCTTTGGTTTCTCACACCAGAAGTATTTCAGTTGTTGCAGTTAGATATTGCAGAAAAAAATTTAAATTTCTTAGATGTATTTTTTTTTACTATGTTTGATTATATTCCCGTCATTACAGAGAAAGATAAAGACCATTTCCCAAGATACTTAATAAAATGAAATCTTCAAAATTATTGCCCAATTAAGTGCAAACAAAATAAAAGTTAATGTGGCTTCAGTTTTAGCTGTAAGTAGTTTTGACTATTTCAATCTTTATGCTGATTTAGTATTTTCAAGAGTATAGCTGCCATTTGAGGAAACAGAATATGTTTTAGCCTAATGTCCCATGGGTTAAATATTCAGCCCTGTTAGTTATCTTCGGAGTTCTTTGACCGTGTCTGATGGAGATGCACTCAGGGTGCTACCCAAGGTACCCTACCCATGCCCACTTCGGTACTGAATGATGCACTAAGAAAGGCTTTTTAGGCCCCACTCTAGTGAAAAGCAAGCTTATCCTAATTTTTTAAAGCAAACATAAGGTTGTATAATATTATAATGACTGTGTTAATGTCTCCAAGTGCCAGATTTGGCCATATTCAAACCAATACTTGGTATTACTTTGCAAATGCTACTTTATTTGTTAAAAGACACTTAGCAAGATACCAATGAGATGAAAGAGTTAGCATCTGTCTAGAGACAGATCTCCATTTTACAATATCTGTGTTGTTCAGGCCTTGATATCATGAGCTGCTAAACCATATACTTGCAAAAACAGGGCTTCATGTAACCTAATGTTTTGTTAGGAAAATTTACCTTCAATGGTATGTTTCATTTTTGAGATTACAACACATTTTTATCACTTCTGATCACTAAAGAAATTAAGGTAATTTTCCTCATGCTTGCTGTATGGGTGGATGTAAAACTTATTAGCATAGCAATACACACATATGAAAGATATCATGATCAATTTAATTACAATTGTTACCTTTTCACTCCTGTAAATTACGAATGAGAAATAGAGAAAAACAGAAACATTTTGTAACAAATTCTAGTACAGAGTCATCAGAAGGAAACAGTGTCACTAGTTCAGACTGACCACAACTAATTTGGTAACTTGGCATTACAAGAAATTAAGCACAATTACAGTAATACAGAAGTCAGATGCTTTTTATTTTTATAATACCACTGAAATAGCCAAAAAGGAAATTTAAATACGTACCTCTAAAATAGTTGCATGTTTGTGCCACAAATGAAAGTAACCACAATAAGTTTAAATTACTTCTTTTTTAGGTGATCTTAAAGTGTTTAGGAGGAAAAAATGCAGGATATCGTAGAAGGTGCAAATAAATAATTTAATCTTTTAAGGAGAGATAATCATCAGGCAGCAGAATATTTCCTTTGGTCTGATGTCCATGGTACTACATAAAAACATTATCTTCATGTAGGAAGAAGTGGGGTTTTTTTTATGGTATACTAGTTGAAGGAAGAAACTAAAGCTGATTCATTTAAGAAAGCGACGCTATATAACTTAAATATTGCGAACTGTTTTGTTTTATGCAAAATTAATTTCATTCCTGAAAAGATTGTTTAGTCAGGCCAGAAATGATAAAAGAGATCTAGATCAAGTGGTTGATGGCAAAGAGTTGCCTTCAGTCAAACTTAAGCAATGGACCTCTTGCTGCAAAAGTTTGTTGAGTGCTTGAAATTTCCCAGATCTTAGCTGATGATGAGTCTAATTTTTTTTAAATGTGCCTCTTTTTTTCCATGTAGTTTTCTATTGTTTGTTTGTTTATTCCTTGATTATTTTAAAATATTTTGGGGACAAATAAAGGATATAAGCTAGGAAAAAAGGGCTAACAAATAGACTGAAATAGGATAAAAATGAGATGCAAATAAGGCACTTTTCAGGCACAGTTTTTAATTACTTGGTTTCCAGTAATTATCATTCTATATTAATATAATAATGAGAAGCAGGAGATCTATACATAAAAGCTTATATGAAAATCTTCCATAAAAGTTATATAAAACATATACAAATCAGTGTTTTGGGCTTAAGAATGTTAGTTTAATTTTATACAATTTTCAGTTGCAAGAGTCGAGAACCTTACTGTTGAAATTTCAATTTTACAGACAAATAAACTGCTATCTTTTTTCTTTATCTGAGCCATTTTGTTTGTTTTTTCTTTATCTGAGCCATCACTGAATCCAGCTATGTTTGAGCCTCATATGATCCAAGTTACACAATTCCTAGCCAGATTCTTTAAGAGGAGTAGCTGTCCTCGCTGGTTTTCCCTTCACCTTCCTCCCCTCTCCCATCCAGGTATCCTGGCCCCACTCAGTGACTGCAGACACCTACTCAGTAACCTCACACAAGTTAGAGCTCTGCCTTCACAGCTGGTCTCCACTGTGATACAAACTTCTCAGGGACATTCTCTGTGCTTGCCTGGTGGTTATAACTCAGTTCAGGACACATAAATAATACTGTTTCTGTTGTACTTGAAGTGACAGCATTATCACTGTTCTCGGAGGATTTGTGTGAATAACAAGTTTGGGTTGATTACACTGAGTGTCATCTGTTCTCCAGGAAAAATGGAGATGATTGATAAAGGTAATAATTTGTTTTCTTTGGGATAAATACATAAAGAAATGTGTGATGGTGGAAATCTGGGGTCTTGTATTTAGATTAACACAGGCTTAATCTGGGTTCTACTATCTGGACTAATTTTTGTAACCTTGCGTTGTCATGAACAGAAGTTCCTTAGCCCAAGGCAATGTTTCATTTGAAACAACACAAGCAAAGTAAACTAACTAAAGCACTGTAGGTTTTTCTAAACTGTGAAAAAACCCAGAAACAAGTTATTGTGGTCCTCCATGGAGGAAAGACAACGTAACAACATTCTCATGTAACTAGCTCGAAGGATTTGGGGAGATTTCTAAAGATAATCGGTTTAATTCTAAATATTATGATAAAATCCTTGTTGCCTTTGCAAATCCTAAGAAATGGGCTTTATTCAGGTGACCTACTTGAAACTGGTGGGAACAGACTTATATCGGATGAGCCTTTGCACTGTTTTTGCTGTCACAGGAGGAATTAAGTAGTATTTACCTGACTTCGGTGCAGTTAGGATGTTATATAAATTTACTCTCAAATTAGCAATTTGCATTATAATTACATTGGATATAGTACAATTACTCTTGAATTCACAAATAAGTCATATAGATAAGTAGATTTACAGTGTATGGTATGTTACAGCCATATAGTATGTGTGTATAAAAAAATGAAATCAATTAAATGCTGGACAGGTCATCAAAAACTAATAGATAAAGATTCCAAACTGTGATAGCTAAGAGGAAGGTCTTAGTTGGATAGTTGGTTGATTTACAAGAGGTATAAAAACAAACTGTTGATAGTTTTTAGAAAGAATACATTTAATACTGCCTTACTCTAACATATTTGTCATTACGTGGG
>QWTY01032145.1:0-29170 GCA_008033365.1 Pseudorectes ferrugineus | reverse complement strand
AAAGTTTCTCAGGAAGGAGAATGTCCTCAGGATCTGTAAGATGACCTGATTGTAGTTCAGAGTTCTTAGGACACTCCAGGATGCTGCAGTTGACCAACATGATGAGGAGGAGTATGAGCAGATAAATAACTGAAATTTGGAAAAGCCAGAGAAAAATTGTAAATAATTCAGCTAAGGGAAACGGCAGTTCTGCCTCTCTGAATGAAATATATGAGAAGGAACATACTTTTATTGCAGCAACAGAATGATTTCATGGGCCATATGTTTAAATATTGGTTACATATTCAAGAGTTTCCTGAACCCGTGGAGGTTCACTCTGCAAAGTTGTACATCCAAATCCCAAAAAAACATTAGTGGAAAATGTTAAACAAAATATATTTGACTAGGACTGCAGCATAGCCTAATGCAGCTATCTACATTTCAGTTGGTGATTTGGATTTTAGCTGTTAGAGAGAATTAGTTAAATTTATTTAAATGCAAGAAAGAGTGAAGAATATGTCTTTCAGTTTTAAGCACCAGTTCTGAGTCCCAGTTCAGCAACCCTATCCAAGTACTTGGATCCAGACAGACATCTTCAACTAGGATTGTACCAGCTAACAGAATTTTTGGTAAGGCCTCTGAAAACAGAGTCCTGACCAGATAAAGTCACAATGAACTGTCACAAAACTAGAGGTTTTCTCATTTTATCTTAACTAAACAGAAAAATTAGTTATTGAGGAAATACTCTAAGAAAACAGAATAGAATTCATTAAGCATATACCATATTTGCAGGACATCAAAACTAAAATGTCATGAAAACTTGTAGCAATCTAGGCAAGTAGAAAAAAATCTTGTCAAAGACTGATATGAGTAACCTTCAACATGTTAGAGAATGACCATATCCACTTGGAAGATTCACCCTCTTTGAAAAAAAGCCAGATGAAAGTACATGAAAACTTTGAGATACATGAGGCAGTTGACAAAAAATTAAAACAATACAATACAGGTTTTTCAAATTATAAAATCCAGGCCTGGTTAGCCAGTCAATTCCCTTTATTGGCAAAATGTCCTAAGGGTAGTTCTGAAAATCACCCATAAGTATTCCATTTAGCTACACTGCAAGAGGAAAGAAAAATACATAAAAAGAAAAAGGAAAAAAAAAATATCCCACCAAAACCCCATAGCTTTAACAGCTTAGCCATGAGGACACTCTCTCAGAGAAGGATAGAAGGTTTATAGCCTGATTCCTGGGCACATTTCTTTGCAATAATGAGATACAAAGAACAGATTGTATGGATATTTATATAGCAGTTGGCAAGGTATCACAGCATCATTTATGTAAGATCAGCTTACTTTACGTGGTTTTACCTGCTTCATTCACTTCCATGACCCATAGATGCTGACCTGAAGTGGAATAAACATACTTTCTGACTTAGAACAACTATTTAGGAAGCAAAATCTAACTTCCGTGCTGGACAAGACCTAATGATTTAGTCATCATAATTTGTTCTTTTGATAGCTGTTGACATCTAGTACTTCAGGGAGAAGCAAAAATTTATCTCCCCAACAATAAATTACCTAACTACAGGTCTTTTTAGTCTGCATATTATCTAGTCACTTTAAAAATTCACCCTGTGCCTAAATTTGGGATGGCCTTCAGATCTCTTTTCCACAGATTAGGCATTTAATTTTGTACTACTGTGTTAAAAATAATCTAGGTATTTTGTGGACTGATCCCTTCCTCTAACCTTTCACCATGGTAATATTGTATTAATAACATGTATGAAGATTGGACTAATTTACTATTCTTTCCATATTCTTTATGTATCACATCTATGTTGCTTCCTTGGTTCTATAATATAATAATTGTTTTGTTTCTTCAGAAATATGACCACATTTCTAATTCATTCAATAAAAATGCTTAACAGGTTTATCTTCGTCTGATTGTTATGTAAACTTGTCTGAATTTTAAAAATATAGAGCCCCTGCAGCTCCTACAGACTTCTTCAGAAATCAGAAGAAAGCTTCATTTTTTCCTCCAAAGACTGATATCCATGCAGCGAAACTTGGCATATTTGTTTCCCCACAACTTGGCACTACATGTTAAAGGAGATACTAGCATTATCTTCCTAAACCACCTAAATTTAGGGCGAAATCTTTGACAGTTCTTAAAAGGTCTGAATGGATTTCAAGACAACTATAACATTTTGTCAAGTTTCAGAGTTGGTTTGCATATCGTGACATTTTTCTGCAAATCCTTCAGAGTCTTCTACGAATTGAAGGAGATAAAGAAGTAAGTCACTAAATAAAATATTTCTTACAAAGTTTTCAGATTAAAGATGCCAATTTCTTGGCAATAAAATAGTTGGCGTGAGTGTGCTACGCTTAAGGACTAATTTAGTTTCTGAGCAGCTTTTCACAGATAGGAAACATTTAACAATGGTATTCACTCATCGCTTTTCTACCCATCTCATCTGAAACACCATCCTGAACCACAAACAGCTACAGTCTAAAGGGTGTATCAATGGCGAAATATATATCAAATTAAAACTCAGTTTCTCCAGATTTTCAGACTGAGTGGTGCTACACATGATTAAGAAAATTCACAAGAGATTTTGTTTGCTTGTTTTGTTTTAAATTGTCTGAACATTTGCATCTCTTGCTTTGGAGAACTGGACTGTTGTCCTTACAATAGATTTGGATAAAACACTGGGAACGGGGGGGAAGAGGGGGAGCGGGGACAGAGCATGCCACCAGTAATCCCAAAGTATGGAGAAAGAAATTATCCTTAATAATTAGAAATGAGATGATGGATACCACTCAAAAACTACACACCAGAAACTGTCTTTTTGTGTGCTCAAAAAGTTTGGCGAACCATCCAAAGGCCTGGAAGCAAACCAGGAAATACCAGATTTCTGGCTGTGCACAATGTCAAGGAGCACTTCACCAGGTTTCGCTGACGAATTTAGAGGAATGTTTGACATTCAAATAACTTTTAGGCAATTGGTGGCTTTTAAAGAGGGCTAGGACAGTACATGTTTCATGCCAGCATGCTGCCCTGGCACATGCCAACAGGGCACTTAAAAATTTCGGTTCCCTCTCATCAAGTAGGACCTTCATGTCAAAAATATTGTATAGTTACTTTGTAGAAAAGTAGGCATCTTGTTAGGATCAATTCTTAGTATTCAAGTTAAGAATATTCACAAAAACTAGATTTAGGCACAGAATGTTGCTTGCTCTAATCGATGAAAAGACAGACACATTTTCACAATTTAGTTTCAAGTTCTACAAACAATTCAAGGCAGAAGACCCTTGTTACCCCCTTAAATTTTTTTTTTTTTTTTTGGTGAATATTCCTTTTTTTGGTGATGAATGAAGTTTTTACTTCTCATTTGAGATTCTAAGAATTCTTCCAGCATGGCTGCAAGGTTTTTTTTATTGCATTTTGCAACCAGCTGTGATCTGTAAATCTATTAGAAAGAGTGTCAAATGCCTATTGTTTGGTCCTTGAACAGCACAATTCTTACATTTTTTCTTTGTTTCCACTTTCAGTAATACTGTCATCTCCAGAGAAAACTTCATAAATACAATCTGTCCTATACAAATAAATTATGTTGAGTTCTGCTTGTTTCTCCAGATATCTTGGGTATAAAAGGAGAAAACGAAATAAACCTACCTAGCAATTCTTCTCAGCACAGTCTTAAAATAGTCAAGGCAGAGACCATCTGCACACAGCCATAAATAGATGGAAGGCACATACTTCATTGGGAGCATTCTCTTACCATCTATGCCAACAGTGTGTTAGCCATAGTTGTGGCAGAGAAGCTCAAAGCTCCAAGTTTGCTGCAGAATCACATGTACCAGGCTTTTTTATGGGAGAAACGATGCCACCCAGTGGAAGTTTAAAATTGTAGAACAAAAAGTGCTGAGGGAGAAGAGGGGAAAAAAGATTTCCTTGGTATTTCAAATTAAGAAATGAAATTAATAAATTTATTTAGCTAAACAATTTACCATCCAAAGATAGCAAAATTATATGAGGAAACTACTCTAATACTCACAGATGATTTAATTGACACCAGACAAAAACCAAAAAAATCATATTAATTAGGACTTCCTAAAGACATCTGACCAGACCTTTGATTGCAGTTCTGTCTGCCATGAGCAGACTTGTTTGAATATGGTGCGGCATCTCTGTTAGCCTGAAGTTTCCAAGGAAAATAAAACTCTGTGTGTGTGTGTGTGACCAGGGAGGGGAGAGAGAGAGAAGACTGAGTAAGCCTATTCATTGCATAACACAGAATGAACATGTTTAGGGCAAGTCTAGACCCAGAGAGACACAGACACATCCAGGGCTGCCAGAAATACCCAATATTTGCTAAAAAGAACAGTCTATACAAGTAAAAAATATTGATATAAATAGTGTTATAAAATATATTTAATGTAAATATAAATATTGATGTAAAGCCACACAATATACATAAATACATATTTCCATAATAGCAAATTATGGTCTTTATGAATTGCTTACATTGGTAGGGTTTTAAGGAAACGTTATTGAGTACCATACTGCACAGGAAGGTAATTTTTGGATTTCAATGGTCAGAAACTCTTAGTTCTCAGAGTAACATTTTGAACAACTTTATTCTTTCCTGCTAGTTTGCCCACAAGCCTCTCTTTTTTTCTTATGTAATTGTTCTGTTTCTTTCCTCATACACGTTTCTACATCCTAATAAAGCTATTTCAGAAAATCTTCAAAGATATTCAGGTGGAGCTTCATTTAAAGGATCTGTGTAATGGTAGTTAAGGGAAAGCCCCAAACCAGGAACTATTTATTGCATCATATATAATCAAGTACTTTACAAAATAGTTATTTCTCATTAGTATGATCTGGGACTTTCTTTTGTTCCTTTAGTGGATGATTAATCTAATGCTGAAGTTTGGTATTATGGTTTCAAATTAAACCTTAATATTGGAAAAAGAAGTTACAGCAAAGCTGACAGATTGAAAGAGCCTACCTAACATGATCTTAACAGAGAAACTCCCTAGAACCTTGAGGTAAAGAGAGAGGACAAGCAAATGCTTTGAAAAAGTGTGAAAATGTAGTTAAAATATTTTCTACAGACAAAATAAAGAGAATGAAGTTTGAAGCTTCTGTATTTTATTTTGCCCTGTCTCTATTGCTTTGTAGGCACTTATGATTACATTGAGAAAGTCTACTTTGCCAAAGCACTTAAGAAACCCTCCAACAGTTTCCATTTTATTTGGAGATATTTTTCTTTCATTCATGCGTCACTGAATTGGGTCTGGCTGAGATGTTGTTAATTTGCTCCATAGAAGCTCTCATAATGCTGTGCAAGTATTGGTAGCTGGAAAGGTGTTCATAAAAAATTTGCATTTATACATTTGAGTCTTCTCCATATTAAATTGCATTGAAAGTGAATTTCACAGTATTGACTCCCTAATATGTTTAAAGTCACAAAATAATGTGTATGTTCGTAGCAGAGTAAAAATATCCCTTAAATGAACACACACATTATTACAATCAGGGAAACTATTAGAAAAAAGGAAGAAATGGTGTAAAAGATTGTACCACAAATGATGGCCATTGCAATTATTACAGAATTCTGTTTTCAACAGAATTAAAGTAAGAAAGACTATTGAAAACATTAGTACTATATGTACCTTTCTTATCAAGTTTGTGGCAGGGCTCTTCTGAAAGTAAGTACAATCTACAAATTTTGTGGATTTATTGTTCTTGCACCTAAAGTTGCATTAAAACAAGAAGTCCTGAAATGAATGTACTGTGTAACAGCATCATACTTAAACATAAAATACAAACAAAGTTGTCTGCCCCTTTGGGTGTAGCTACACTGCTTCCTCCAGTGCCCATGGCAAGGTAAGGAGTTCCTGTTTTCCTTCCTGTCTACTGAAGGGATCTTACTCGTGTACTCCTGTGTCTCCCAGGTATGTGCTGAAACTGTAAGCTAGTCTTAAACGTGGTGCCAAATAAATTACCATTGTTTAAGAAGCTTCCCCAGAATTTTTGGACATGCCATAAACATATGTCCATGTCATAAGGGAGAAATAGTTGCTTCAACTTTCTCAGCTGCAATAAGCTTAACTTTCTTTATTTTTTTGGTGGAGTACATAGGAGATGAAGGATTTTGCATGGTGGTCAGTATGGCTCCTTGCCTATATAAAGTTACAACCAATTTCCTAGTCAAATTCCAGGGTGGGAAATTTCACTACAGTAAACTGCAGTGATTTCTGTATTGCTAAACAGAGTGTTAAAGCCAAACCAAAGACGACAGGATTTTCTATGGTATGTTTTGTATTATCAAAGAATGCACCACCATGGCAATAACAAAAACTATTTTTGTAGGAACTCATCTTTCCTCACAGCTATTCTATTGTGTTTTATACAGATTCTTTTCTCACCTTACCCTTTCCAATTTTTTTTCCAATCTTTAGGATGTAAATATACAGCACAGCAAAAGAGAGATGGACTGGCACTCCTCTGACCTCAGTGAGACTGTGTAGAGAAATAAACACAAGCTAGTTGTTATTTCTCTCTGGAAGTCCTCACTTTCCTGAAGTAGCCTAATAATTAATATTCCCTTCCTATATAATAAAATGTTTATTCCCCCATGTGTGCAACAAATGAGACACCTTTGGTTTTCCATTATCCCTTTGACCATGCATGCCTGCAGTCCTCCTAATGCCCAGCTCCAAGGATTCTTTCACCCCCACCTGCAGAACTATCACAGACACAGCTCCCCCACAGAGTATAGTCTCTCTGAAAAAGTGGTGTAAGAAAACCAGGTTTTTATTTTGATTGCTATTATGAGGAAAACATATGGGCATTCTCTTTTTCACCATTATTCCCTTTCTACCAAAAGCAGAATGGATGACTTGTATGGGCACACACTTGTCAGTTATTACAAAGAACAGCTTTGAAGTGTAAACTGTTCTATTGTTTCAGTGGGTGGAAACGGAGACACCAAAGACGAAGTCAATATTAGATTACCTAATGTGTAAAACAAGCACGTAAAAAGAAGAGGTTTTATGAAGACCATAAGAAAGCCTAACACTTGCCCCAGACCTGGATACAGGGGAAAACAAGTCAGTGTGTCCTGTTTCAAAGGAATAGGTAATAGTGAACTCAGCCTTGAAAGAAAGCTAGTGAATAGACAACTGAACAGTTGTTTGCCTGTAGATTATCTACGCCCTGAACACTCCTGGTAGAAGCAGTACAAAGGGTGAGAAGGGCTGAGCTCAACTATTTGGATTTTGTTGGGTAAATGTTATGAGTGCAACAGTGGCTCCTTGTTATGGTAAGCATGTAAAGGAAGGAACTGAATCTCTTTGGACAGTGAATGATGGTACCGATGGTACTGGAGAAGTTATTTCACTGCTGCTTGGAACACATGGGGTCACATGAATATATCTGATCTGTTTTTAAAAAGCTAAGAATGTTCCTGCCACGTGGCAGAAAGGACAGCAAATTAAAACCGAAATCCCCTCTTTATACTAGGATCCCAACTAGTCAAAGGAATATATTGTATGCCATGTTGGAAATGGTTGCAGACACCAAATATTTTTTCATCTGAAGTACAAGAGATGGGATTTGACAGCTCTGGAGTCTCTGTGCAAAATTAGGTGTTGCAACACTTTCTTCATTCTGTCTCATGTGAAAGACTGAGGTACATTTTGCTTAAAATGAGTGTTAAGAGACACGTATAGAATATTAGGATCTGATCATAACTAAGATATCAGATATAATAAAGAGTTTAACCAACTAATTTCTATTAAACTCTTATTATAAATTTAAAATCAGAGGTTTGGTTTTTTTTTTTTTTTGAGAAAAAAGCATTCATGTAATGGGCTGGCAATGTTAATATAGTAATGTGAAAGCTTTAAAAATAGCAGGAAATACAAGTTGTAGTAGTAATCTAAAATAACACTCCTCTAAATTAATTTGCTGAAGTTCTAGAATGTCCCAGGACTACTGTGCCTTCTGCCATTAATTTCAAGCCAAGCACACTGTTCCTCTGACCAGAGCTGCTGTGTGATCACTTCCTACCTTCATTTCATAAAACAATTAACGAAGTTAATACAAAGCGGTAGGTTTCTGCTAAACTGACTTGTTTGGATCCCTCAGACAGTGATCAGGGAGTGCTCAAATAAGCAATTGGGTGGCAGAATGTGGCAACCCTTAGCAGAGGAGGCAGCAACACTGCAATCCAAGGTGGGTAATTAGCCAGCCCACACAGATTCTGATCACTTTTTAAGGAGAAATTACTTAACGTGGAGAAATAGACTCAGAAAAACACAGCACTTGGTTCTCATCACCAAGTTCTCCAGTGGAGTCATAGACTTATGCAATATAAGAAGTTGGAAGGGATCCATAAAGACCATCGAGTTCAAATCTCTGCTCCTCAGAGAAGTACCAAAAATTAAACCATATAATGAAATAATAAACCATTGATCAGATGCTCCTTGAACTCTGCCAGGTTTGGTGCCATGACCACTTCACTGGGGAGCCTGTTCCAGTGACCAACCCCCCTCTCGGTGAAGAACTCTTCCATCTGACCTTCCCTTGGTGCATCTGCATTCCAATCCCGTGTGCCACTGGAGAGAGAAGATCAGCACCCCTCCTCCACTGCCTCCCTTGAGGAAGTTTTAGACTGTGAGAAGTTTCTTAAAACTGACCCACACTGCAGTTCATAAAAGGACAAGTTTAGCCGTTTACCTTGTTTCATCCTCTGTGGCTTTAACACAGCACTCTTCCAGCTAGTTTGAAATGAAAGCATACAAATCATCTTCTTGAAGCAATCTTTTCAGTCAGATATCTATGACCAGAAATAAAACCTGATTTCTGTTCCTAAGATGCCCAAGATGAAAATTATCTTTTTCAAATATGAAATTCAAAAGAACAGAGTAGATGTGCATAACTACTTAAATTTACTGGTTTTTTTTTCAAAAGAACATATCATATTTCCCCTTTGTGCAGACATGTTGGGCTAGGGCTTCCCAAAATCCAATCCTTCTCAGATTACTTTTAAGTGTGTTGAGTTTTTTTTGTCAAACCAACGTATATCAGTAACATCTAAAAGGAAGGAAAAAGTGTGGGAAGTATGCAAAGAATCAATTGTTCTTCCTCAAATTCACACCCAGAAAATCCTTGTATACTTGCCTCCTATTCTCTAGAAATAAAAGACTGGATATATGTATCTGCTCCAAAGATGATATGTGATAGTGCCAATAAATGCAGTAGACAGACAGAAACTGTTTCACAACATGCCTTGGGAAGCATGTCAGCCCCTAACAGGCACCCAAATAGGTTCTTCCAAATTCCCGTGTTTGTTTATTTTGCTTGCCATCCAGATAATGTTTTTTCCCAATGTCTAATGTCATAAATTTTCTCAGTAGTCAGATGATTTGTGGATCAGTTACACAAGACTAACATTGATGCGTGATATATTTTTATATTTTTAAACATAAAAATTGATTTATGTCTATTTATGCTGAAGCAAGGAGGATATTTGACATATTTTAAATAAAAATAAAATTGGTCTTATCAATAAAGTTTTCCTCCTACAGCTGAAACTTTTCTGTTTACCTCTGTACTCTCTGGATACGTCATTTATGTGCCACAAATTCACAAATGAAGCATGATTGAGTATATAATTGCTATGAATACACCATGGGTATGAATGATCTGCATTGATTCAGAACCCCCACAATCCTTCCCATGAAAACTTTCTGTAATGATAAAGTGTTCTCTCCTGTCAGTACAGATTGCCATTAAAGGCATTCAAGAAAAGATTCAGAATAGTGGTACACTGGTGCAATAATCCTGAATAAAATGTGAGTTTGCAAAGAATGGTTTTTGTGGTTTTAGCAAGGAACTTTAAAAACCTGTCAAAACTAGTTAAAATAATATAAAACTCCCCAATTTTTCTTAAAAAAGAAAAAGAAAAAATTCTTTTACACTGCCACACATCCTGAAATCTTCTGGATATCAGTTTTGTTTCTTTATGAGTTAGAACTTGTCTGAGGCTGACAGGGCTTTATACTGTTTTTACTATAATGACAACATACTGTTCCAGCAAGAACACAGGATTCTTAAAGACAGGATTACTCAAGTTACATACTGGGGAAAGAATAGACCAGCACAGAAAATGGTGATATAGCAGCCATTAAGGTGATTTTACATCACCCTCAGACATTAAACAAATAGTTAGAACACTGGCACGTTAATGGAAAATTGTTTAAGTTAATAAAAAGAAAAGCTATTAAAAAACTCATAACGTCAAGAAATTCTTTAAGCTCTTAGTGATGGGAAACAGAATCATCTGGTGGAATGCAAACAAATGTTTCTGTCAGCTATAAAGAGATCTGGTCTCCATTACCAAGGCTGTCATGACATCTTGTATTTGTGAGGTGGACTCTTGAAGAAGTCAGGTATCTTTGCCAACACGTGCCTGCTTGAACGGCAGGTACCACCTGGATCAGCTCTATCCCTCTGCAGTGTCCATGCTGCTTTTGATAGAAAGGAGCCTTGCATTTTTAATCATGCTGCCTGTGTTACAGAACTTGCCTCTGGCCCACATGCACAGTAACACTGAACCCTTGCAGCCAGAGACGAGTCAGATCAATTAGGCCTGGGCGGTCTCTCGTTACACATTTCACCTCTGTCTGCACTAATTGCAACACCAAGGGATCCCCAAAGCAAAGGCAAGCAATGAAGAGTGCAGATTTCTGAGGTACGCCAAAATCGATGAGCATTCTCAATTCTTTTAATGAGACATGTATTTCATCACATTCTTTGAAAAGTTCTGTCATTATTTTCTTGAGGCTTAAAAACTTTACAGAGGAGACAAGAAGTGGTGACAGCAACACAGGCAGCACCTTCCTCAAGGTTTTAATATTAATTGTGCTCTCCACTTGTTTAGTTTTGAAAAATGTCTCAAGAGAACAAATATTATTTGTGATTTACTTTAACATGTGAGAATGTTACTGAAAATGGGTAACTACACACATGGTATGTGCACCAAAAACAAAGATACTGCCTCCTTACCGATTCAACTTTATAATTGTATTTAAAAGAAAGAAAAAAAAAAAAGAGAAAAAACCAAAAACCCCCTCAACATTACTATGTTTTAAATCTAGAAAGGGTACAGCCATGTATGAACTGATCCAAGAGAAACCCTTGCTTGGGAGAAAAGATACAGAATAGTTCCCTATGTCATGGGCCACATAACCAAACTAATCCTAAAACCACACAATCACTATGCTGGATGGAAATGAAATTGGGGGAACTGGCTGCTATGGCCATAGCAAGGGTCTGCAGAGGGGTGGCAAACAGTGGGCCTGCTCCTTTCGGGAGCATCTCACTCCTACATCATTTCAGTGTAACATGAAACCTCAGCCTGAGGGACATGCAGCGCAAAAAAACTACAGTAGTGCAATAAAAGGCTCTTTAAATTTCTAGAATTGTATCACAGCTTTTTGAAAAGGAGATCGCATGAAAAAGAGAGAACCTGGAGAGAGTAATAAGCATAATAATAATAATACTTCTGTATTCCCCTGAGTTAGAGACCACTGGCACATGGAGCTGGGACAATCCTCCTGTCCACTTGTGACATGGGACACTGCAGTAGCGCTGAATCACAGCACAGAACAGTGACAGTGCCCACCCAGCCCTCCCCTCATTTGTGACACAGAGCTGCCTCCCTCCCTGCAGTTCTGTGTGGCCTGATAAACTCAGAAAACTGTGGTACCTGGCTGTAGCACAACAGAGCCTTCATCCCTGTATGCACTCAAACCAGCAGTACTGCAGAGAGGGCCAGACTGACACAAGTGGAAACTAATTAAAAGAGAAGATGCTCTTTGGCTTTTTAAAAATCCACTTATTTTGTGGGGGAGAATCAAGCTGTTTACACTACACACCGTAATAAAGAACTTACCTTTCAGAAGGAAATTAGGCATCCTGGGTGCTAATTTGTTTTCTATATGATTCTGAAATGCAAAAGGCTATAAAGACAAAATTTAGAAAACTACCTTTAAACATAAGAAGAAAACATTATCCTTAAAAATATTTCAAACAATTTAAATGTTAGTCAGCTTTTAAAGCGAACTCATCAACTGTGCTCAGTCAACAGCTTTAGGGCTCATTTTCCTGAAGATCCTGCTTCCTGTGCATACATACTGATTTCTTTCCCAAATGTCCCATGTTCCCAGTTGCACAGATGATGTTCCTTGCTTGATGTGGCCTCTGTTGTGCAGTGTGCTCCATGCCACAGCCAAGCCTCACAGCCCTGTAATGGGCTGGATTTCCAGTCACTCTTACTTTGCTCTCTCATTACAGTGTTCTGGGTCTCGTTCTAGGTGGCGAGATGCTGCCAGGCAGCTCTAGTACCTCTCACATGAAGAAAGACCATCACTGAGTTTCCTAAAACCTTGTTTTGTTTGTTTGTTTTGAACTATCTGCCTGGCCTTCAAGCTTAACCCAGAGTTCTTTCTGTATCTAGCATCCTCCCTCATGCCACCCCAAAGCTTGGTCTTTTATTAGCCATTATGCTGACCTGATGGCCCTCATGAACTACCCCTTTGGGTCTGAGCATGCCTTGGGGACAGTCCATGAAGGGTTTGATCCTGATGGAGCTTTCTTACTCTCCTGTTTCAAAAGCTGCAAACCAAGATCAAGAACTGTAGTGGGATGCTGGGATGAAACCGGGTTTGGAGTAAAGGTATCTAAGTGAAGGTTGAGTGTTGTCAGGCTGGTGAGATCTATTGATCTGAGAAAAATTATTACAGAACAGTTTATACAATTTTTAACAGGCCCATAATGTGGGTTTTTTTCATTATTTTCCCCATGTTCAAATATAAAAGAGATTTGTAGCATCTTGTAGATGAAGTGATGCTCCCACTGTCACGGAGTATTGCAGAATGAGATCTGAAATTCCAGCTACTATCTCTTAATTCCTAACCTAGTAAAACATGTTGGAGTTTGCGTATAGTTATCTGGCCTTAGTTTTTAACTCGCTGTGCATGCTATAGCAGCAACGTTGCTTGCACTTGGGACATTGAGAAGAATTTGAGAGAAATAATCAAAAGCAGGTTCTCATCATAAAATGTAATTACATCATTTCCTCATATTATATTTCAACAAAATATTGTAAATTCCTTGTTTTCACATAGTTTTTTTTGTATTCTATCAGTGTTATGCCTCTGACCCATGAAAAATATTTTTACATTAAACAGGATGTTAATTTTTCCTGGCACCAGCAATTCCTAGGGCCCTTTAGAAGAGGTACCAGGTTCTCCTTGTTCCTTTCCTGACTCCTAGCCTCAGAAGTTGTCTGCTGCAAGATCTTGCCCCTGTAAAAAACTCCTATGTGACTCCAAGATTGCAAGAAAACAACAGACTCATACCTACCTGTGTATGACTGTATTTGTTTACTTCTAACACCACCATGAAAAAGCAATTGGTTAAAAGTTGCTTTTAACAGAATTGTGAGTTAATCTTGTTTCTTTAAAATTGAGTCAGCCCAAACCCCGTTGGTTCTCTGCTATGCTTTTTGCCCCAGGCAGCCACACTTTACTGACTTAAGGTGGACACTTACTAAGAAAATCTCTGCCACACAATTTTGCTTGTGCCTGAGAAGCTGTTAATTCTGTTTACTGCACATTCATCAAGGGCGAGTTATTCAAGCACTTAGCAACTGCCCTGACAATCTTCTTGAACAGGAAAAAGCATTACAAAAATATGAATGTGACAAGAAGGGAAAGTTACACGACTACCTTGGTGCTGCTTGCAACACTGAGTATCTAATTGAGTTACCTGACTTGTGGAAGCCACTGAGCCTGCAGGGTGAGCACAAATTTGATACCTGCAGTTAAACAGGGTGAATACTTTCCTCTGTGGAAAGGTAACATCAGCATAATGAGACTGTGATAAGGTTCCACATGCTTTATTGCTCTTTTTTTTTTTTTTTTTGCTTTAACTGGAGAGCTCAGGAAGTGTCCTGAAGGAAACAAGAGCACCAGAAAGTACAGGGAGAGCAGAAAGGCCCCACTACAGTAGGAGAACTTGCTCCTGTGACAGCTTTTCCCTGCACCCTCACTACAGTCCCTTTCACCCCTGCTCTCTCTTGACATTTTCAGACCCAAAGGGGTCCCTGTGGTGTGTGTGTATTCTGGGGGCAGTGTGAAAGCATGGCTATAGCTTTCTGTGAGGTTAGGCTGGATAAAACATGATAGAACAGATTATGCAGGAGAGTTTCTGGGGAGTACAGGACAAGATGGGAAACGAGATAAATAAGCAGGAAGATGGAAGGCAAACATTGTATATATAGGAGAAGAGATAAAAATATTAAACAGTTGGTAAGTTTTAAGCTTTCCCCTCTTCTTCCACATTATCAAATGTGATTTCAAACCAAAATTAATCATCCGAGTTAAAATACCATGCGACCAGGGGATCCCACTGAAGTGGTACCATTCCTCACCAGATTTTTACAGAAGCATAATCTTGTAATTCTCGGCATTATTAATTTTATACCACAGTCCGCTTATGCACCTCCTGAAGCCTAAAACCAATAAACACTATAAATGTTGCTAGAAATTTTTGTAACAGTTACACTTGGAAAAACACCAAAACTTCAGATGGAGCTGGGCAAGCAAATTTCTTGAAAAGTTTATAAATGGGATTCTGGAATACTGAGCAACTGCATGGATGAAATTGTGGAATGTAAAGTCTCTATGTGTTGCCTCATTGTGGCAACCAAATAGTTCTTTATTTGGAAATTATTAGGAAGGCCTGCCTGCCCATGTAAATGATCCTTACAAGTTCCTTTTGAACAATAATACATTTAGTATAAGAATTCAGACTCTGGAGTTACTGAGCTTTATGAGTTTGGCTTGGTTTCACTGTGGAACTTTTAGCTTAGAGCATTTCAGAGTTCTGGCTTTGTAAACACATGTGAACAAACTTGCCGAAAATAGAAGTGAGATGCCCCTCAGTTGTTTTGTCTTTTATTTTTTTTAATATAAATTATTTTCTATCATTAAGTGTTTCAAGAATCTTCCTGCCATAGCAACAAAAGAAAAAGTCTTGCTTATTAGATTTTATATGTCACAGAGGGGAAATAAAGCCAAACAAGCATTACGCTGCACATCAAACCATGCACATATCCAGCACATTAAATCGGGGGGAAAAAAAATCTAATAAAGCTGGATTCTGTCTCATGAAACAGAGAAGCAAAATTGTTGGAGATACTGCCCAGATATTCAGATTCAGCCATCCAAGGCTATCCCTGGGAGGCCTATGCAGTCAAACAGGATAGCCATCCAGAATACTAGTGTGTAAGAAAAATGCTGAATGCATGAAGAAATAGGTGTTGTATGAAAGTCTGAATAAAAGGTGGGTTTATTCTCCTCAAGGACAGTCTTTTAAGAGTTTTTTTTCCATAAATAAAAAGCTTATTCAGCAGCCTTTATGCCATTCTTCTCTCTAACTGCAGTCTCACTGTACAAACAATACTATGTAAGCATATCTCTTACATTATGTACTGAAACAAATGTGGGTGGACCCCCATGGTTTTGTCAGTCAGGCTTCACAAGAAGGTTGGGAAAAGCAGTAGGCACAAAAAATTGCAGGAAAATAATTTCTTCCCAAAGATCCTCTAAGAATTGCTAGGAAATCTATTTAAATTCAAGGAAATAACAGGTTTAGAGGATTTTAATGTCAGTTTACAATTTGCAATGTGCCTTAAACCTGCAAGATCCTTAGATTTATTTCTTCCACTGTAATTGCTGAGATTAATTTTCACTGATAACTAGCTTCTCTAGTCAGTTCCAGTAGTCTTCTCATCAACATCACTGTAATCTTCCACTGCTTCTTCATTTAGCAACTAATTTCTGTTACAAAGAACTAGTTCAAATTTCAAGAGGAACCTTATGACTATAGTGATCAGTAGGAAGAATGAAATTTCATGGAAACGTTTATAAGAAGGAGGAACCTTTTCCCACTTGCCCACAGGTCACAAGCTTTCTTTATTAAAACTAGGGATAATAATACCTATCATCCACCTTTCAGGTGAAGAGCTAATAACTAGTATCTAACTGCTGACATAAAGAATGCCTTCAGAAGCTGTGTGTTAGTAGTATTCAGCTGAAGGAAAACAGACTCTTCAGTGTGAGACATTAAAGAGCATAAAAATCTCATGGAAAGTGAACGTAGGACTGTGTTACTGGGAAAATGAAGTAGGGGACTAATGAGTGAGGACCTGATATACCGAGAAATTAAGAGTTCTCCATGAAGTCAGCATGAGCATTAGTTGCTTAGTATATTTTAAAATCAAGTCCAATTATTTTATTTGTAAGAAACAGAAGCAATAGCATGTGGGAAGTGAAGAACAACTACTCCATTAGTAAATTTAGATGTCTTTGTTACCAAAACTGTAAGGAACCAGAGTTAAACCTTCAATTACCTGAAATATAACACACTGACAACTTGCTATCTCTCCCAGTGGCTTAAGGGTGGAGGTGCCATGCCTTTTTTCAGCTTTCAGAAATGCATTGAACAGCTTTTTACAAAAGATGGATGTTCAGTACTTGGCAGGATAAGACACATTTCTAGATGCTTGAGAAGTTTGAAATTTTTAGTGAACATTGATGCCTTCCATGCCACAAGGGTTCTAATGCTAATGTCACTCTAAGAATATGATTCTCATATTGTGTCCTGTGATCACCCACCATCGATTTAAATGCTTATAAAGCATCTGTGTCTGGGTTCACAACTTAATGTTAACTTAACATGGTTCATGTCAATCTATCAACGTGCAGCAGCTAAAATTAAGGGTTTAGTACCTTTGTATCACTGAGATCAGTAGAGAGAAATAGGGTACACATGGGGAGTTTACATGTGTGAGATGTTAAGTTAAACTCGTAGTTCTAGAAACCACAGTAATTTTTCAGGTTGAAGAGTGATGAAAATGTAAGCGGGTGGCTACTTTGGTGTTTCTGTTCCAGTGTGCATTTTATTCTCTGTTTTTCCCAAATCATATATCACATGCAAGCCTCAACTGAGTCACAGCCAATACCAGTTTTCTTACAGTGCTGTGTTTCCCAGAACAGCATTGACAGCTGGTTGGGCTGTGGGGAATCAATTATGGGTGAAAGACTTTCACACATATGGTCTATGAAAGATACTCCAAAGTCAAAATATATGGTAAAGTGTAAGAAATTTGTAAGAAAAGGGTACAAACAAGAGCAATTGTCACAGGCCAGCCTCTCTTTGTCTCGTTGCAAGTCTGGTAAGAGGGAGAGCAATCACGGTGTCTCTTCTGCTGTGACTTTCAAGAGAAGGAGATGCTCACATGCGCTTTCAGTTTTCTTTTAGTTGTCAGTAGTTCAGTCAATGCAAATTATCAAGTGAAGGGACTGACATATGAAGTGAAGGAAGCTGGCTGTGGAAGAAATTCAACCTCTTACGGTAACTAAGGATGTAGCCAGTGTTATTCAGTGTTGGGAAATGTATGTTGTTACACATCAGGTCAGATTTCTGGCACAATTTTTGTGCACGGGTGGTTTGAGACATCAAAGGGAGTTGCTGCAGATTTATTTCCACAGCAAATAGGGGGGTTTACCCTACCAGTTCCACACTGGCCTGACTTACTGACATATGCTGCCCAATTGTTAGCCACACATGTTGTAGACATGCCTGAGCTACTCCAAACCTTTTAGGAATCTTCCTAAAAACCTGCCAGAATGCCAAAATAAAAATAAATAAATAACTAAGACGAGTTTTCAAAGTAGCAACAGCTATATAATGGATCTAGTTTGTCCTGAATTAGTGACAGCAAAGTTTTGCTTAAGACTCAGCAGTGTACCCCAAGTATTGAAGACTTGCAGATTCATTTTCATGTTTGTCAGCAGTTACACACCTTTCATTGACTGCACTGAAAATGTTTTGATAAGCAGCAGCTCGACAGTGGGAGTAAAGGGTTTGCAATCTTATAAATGTTAATTATTAATTATAAATTGAGACTTAGCTTGCACGTTTTAGTTAACTCCTCTGTGGCTGCTGTCATGATGATACAGTCCCAGGCTTAATATGTTTAGATCTACGTAGATTTCAATAAACAGTAGGTGGATGCTTTTAGGTGGAAAAGACGCCCATGAGCGCCAAGCACTTAATAGACTTCAGGTGTTTTACAAACTATGTGTACAGATCACATTTCAGGGATCAGAAGTACCCTAAATCATGATATTTTTGAACTTCTTGGAAAACTGCAGTGGAATTATCCACATGAACATTTAACTGAGAACCAAATAACTGTGGCAGTCATGCTCCAGAGAGCATAAAGCATCAGTAATAACCCAACCAGTTTTGACATGCCAGTCTGTCAGTCTGATGGTACTTTTTAAACTCTAATATATCTTTCAAGGGAAGAACAAACCACAAAGGAAGTTAAAATGTTTCACTTTGGAATGACATAGAGGAAAAACTTGGTCTTAATTTTTGTTTTTGTTTACTAAGATACAAAAGAACATTTTTCAAGTTACTTAGTGGTCTCCGATGAACATGGAAAAAAGTATTACAGATCTCAGTCCAAGCCCTACTCAACTTAATGATTTCTGTAACCACACTGAAAAAAAAAAAATAAAAAAGACAACAGTTGCATTGCTTAGTATTTACATTTGGTTCAGATCAAGCCTTTAGAATTCTTTGGAAAATTTATCAGTCTGATAATATGCCCGTCTTTCAGCATGCTGGCGTAGAACAAGGGACAAAAAAAGAGATCATTCTGCTCCTTTCTTGGGAAAATAAAGCAAGTTGAAAAAAAGTTACTCATTCCTTCCTAACCAGCTTTTTTTCCTAGGGCCAAGTGAGTAAATAGAACCATACAAAGATGACAAATTGTCAAGGACTGAGCAGTGTAAACGTGCAGAAAATAAGCACACAGGTTGGTCATTGGCTTACCCATGGATATGTACAATCTGCAGAACTCAATACTCCCCCGCTGCTGCCATTAAGTGGTTGGGACAATAGTTTTTGCACAGGTCTGAAATTTGTTTAGGTATCCCATTTGTTGCAATTCCTGCAGGATTTATATCTGAATTTTGTTTATACTCTCACACTAGATGGGCAATCTTACATTCATGCTCTGAGGTCTATTTAACCCTGAGTTTATTCATTGCACAGATGATGTGATGCTGTTGCAGCTCCCTCACATTTTTGGCACTTGCCTGGACGGATGCAGTGAATTCAGCTGCACTTTAAGGGTGGAATCGCACTTCATCAACACCCATTTTTATGTTTGTTCATTTTATATACCATGTGCAAAAACATTGTGGCCCAACTGCCAGCACACAAGTCAGATCTGGGTAACTGGATGCTTCCCTGTGGTCCACTACCTCCTCCAAAGAGCAAGCAGAGGAGAGCTTTTTGGTTCCTTCGCTCAAGCTGCCTCTTATTGTGCTTGTGAGTATGTGTTGTGCTCCATGAATGAAGATGGGGATGTGCTTTGAAATGCATCTCCTGCTGCATGTGAATGCAGGTCTGGCTTCAGAGCCAGGAGCTGCTAATGGTACGTGAGTGACTCACAAAGGTGTCTTCAAACCCAGGGGGTTGTACGGTACTTGGTGAGAGGAACCATTGAATTCAGATCTATTCAATCTAGAAATGCTCAGCCAACTCAGGCACTGACTTGGGAAACTGTGTTTTCTTTTTCTGAGACAGAAGTGCTCCCCAGTCACTGCTAAAGAGACAGGCAGTCCTCTAAACTTTGACAAATCTCATCTGATACCTTTAATTCCTCTTATTCAAGATCTGGTTGCCTTCTAACATCTTTCCCATTACCAATGGGGTTGTTCTCATCTGTTAGTCTGTCAGTGACCTACTCTACTGCCTTCCCCAGAGGCACACAGGTGTGTGCATTTTCCTTCCTGTGTAGGTGTAGATCCAGTGGAACTTATCCAAAGATCCTACACTTCCTGCTCCATTACCTCCACCCCTGCCTGCCCTGTCCATTCTGTACAGGAGTAGCAGAAGTCTCTCTCCTCCTTGCTTACAACCATTTATAAACATTACTATTTTTCTTTTTTCTCCTTTGTCTACACCAAAGACAGTCTGTGAAGTCTGTCCCTTCCTTCTCCTTGAGCTTCAGTATAAGGAAATTCCAGAATGTCAGTATGTGCATTCTGTCCATACAGCAGGTACCTCCCTACTTTTTTCATCCTTTTCTTCCCAATCCTGCTATATCCTTTCATACCAGTTTTCTAGCCCTGTGTCTGGTGCTGGTCTTTGTCAGAGACAGCAGGGTGAACTATATTAATCATGGCTGATTCCTAGATGAGGCAATTCCGTGTTTCTTTTGAACATTTTTTTTTTATTATTTATGGGACTCTAATTTTTTTTTTCCAGTGGAGGTGCTCCTATATGGTGAGTTCAGAGTTACTGATAATGGTTTTGCTATTTATAGCTATAGATGGCTTAGAAGTGGGTCCAGAATGAAAGAAGTTTGCAGAAAACTTGAGAACCAAAGCACAAAAATTATATTTGTGTTTGGGCCCAATCCTAGAGAAAGCTCCCATTAAGTTCACCTGCACGAGGAATGGAAGATTGTCCCCAATGAAGTTTTATAGGAAGTCTAACCCTACTCAGAAAAAGAAAGTGTTTCCAGTCTTTGTTTCATATAATTATTTCTATCTGTCCTCTAGAACATGTGTGTTTCTTATGACTACAGTATATTCAGTCTTACTTTAAACAGTGATAAGTATATTTATAGATCTGTGTAAAACAAAATATTACTAGCATGTCAGCATTTGGTTGATCTTCACATTCTTGGCTTCAGAATGTTTTAAAATAAAACATACACACAAAGCAGGGTTGTTTTTTTGGCTCTCGTTTCCTCATTTTTGCCCACAACAGACCTGGCAGATGTGGGATAGCTGGAATGTGCATATCTAACAATTCTCTTCTGTGCCATCATTTGAAGCTGTAGGAGTGCAGCTATTTGGCTGTAGCATGAAAAAGAGTGATGAATGTGATGAAATACAGATTTCATTTATAACCAGGGGATAAATACTGTTCAGGTCATGAAAACAGATTAGTGCTTGGGGACAAAAATTTCATGAAGAACTCCTTTTTCGAGGTGGAGGTAGGGGTACAGAACTACAGCAATTAAACTGAAATGACTAGGTAGTTACTGAGAGTATATGAAAATAAATACAAAACAGGAACCACAAAAGGATGCAAGTTTCTTAATTGCTCTGGCCCTGTGACAGCCTTGCTGGAGAGTCACAGTCTGATTAATCATGATAACAGACAAACTGGATTGCTTCAGAGGAGATTTTATATTCATAGTTTTGTGGAGAAGTTTAAATTTGTTTCAGGGGCCTCATATCCAAGATAAACCCAAAACAGAAAAGAAATCAGATAGCTGTAAAAATGAGTTATGAACCAAGACTTTCTCAGATGACTATTAAGTCTTGATCAGTTTATAACAGATCAAAGAAAGTCCTTCCCAGCGGAGGCAGGACTGTTATAGCAGAAACTGTGCTCTTATCAGAGCCAAATCCTTACCCTGAATTCAGATGTACATGCAAGCTTGATAAATGAATCTGGTTTTAAAGATGACTGCTCACAAACATAAATTTCAGTAAAGGTGTTTCAAAGGTGGGTTTGTGGCATATAATGTCCTGCATCTGTGTGCTGGATCAACTTAAAAAAAATAAGGCTTAAAAGATACAGTCTATATAAGGTTCAAAACCCCAGAAAAACTCCCTATTATTTTAGGAATAGTGGGGTATTCTGCATTTTTCATGAAAGTGAGTTCATGGGAATTTTTCTTTGGGAAGAGTATCAGTATTGAATAGAGAGATATGACAGGTCAGAGAGAAACACCCATTACTGCTGAGGTCAAAACCACTGAGGTTAGAAACAAACCTGGTTTTCAGGCTGTGTCTTGCTGTTTTTTTTTTTTTTTAACAGCTCAATTATTTCTTCTAACAGGCTATATCTGTACAGTATTTTCCTTAAAACAGGGCTCAGTGGCTGGCAAGTCAATGAAATTAAAGCTATCCAAGTTCAGAAGCAGGGAAAGAAGAAATGTTTTCTGAAGAACTTTTACTGTATCCAATGTATTTCAAAAAGGGTGTGCCTGACCGGAAAATCTTTCATATGAGAGAACAACCTGATTGTGTGAGGTCCTTCTCACAGATGTCCAGGTGGGGAATAGGCTTGGCAGCTAATACTGGAATGATATGACCCAGCAAAACTGGGAGACAGAGATTTTCCTTCCACGCTGGAAAGTTTAAATATTGTTTTGCCTCTGGTCAAAAATTTAGTTGATCTGGGAGGGAAAGAGAAAAAGCCTTCAGTGACTGTGGGTGTGTGGATGTGGGTTGAGAGCAGAGGACAAGCAGAAGTGGAGGATTCAGCCTGCTCTGAATTTCCTGCAGCTTTGGGCTGTGTGTGTCTGTGGGGGGGTATTGTTTATCCCAATCATAGAGCAGTCTCACAGCTTCACCAGTCTCGCTGGTCCCTTTCCCTGAGACAGCTCTTGCATCAGGGACAGGAGCCATGGGCCACCATTCTGAGAACTGTTCTTTTGTGCAGGGAATACTCTTCAAGGACAGGTCCCACTAGTATTATGGCCCATTTTCACATCTCCAGAGACCATCAGGATGTGCAGAAATTATATGACTTATAAAAAGAAAGTTATCCAAAGCAGGAAGACATGGAATCCTGCTCTTTGAATATAACATGAAGTACAAGAAGGACATGACTCTGGGCTGAAGGAAATCTGTTAGTTCCTAATTTCTCTACTGGCTTTGGTGGAGTTAGTCCAGGTTTTAATTGAGCAGTGTTCAGCATCTGGCAAGGTTTGCAGAACTTGTCTAATCAGATCCATTTGGATTTGCTGTTTTCAACAATTGAGACCTTAAACCATTTCACCACAGTCACCAGATTCAGTTTCCATAAATAGGAAGTGAAGACATCACTTGTTCTACAATGTCACGCATTCCCATGGGGAAGTATATGTCTTTCTGGGTTTTTTCTTCAATTCCTTAAGCTATCCTATGACCTGCGCTCCATAGTCAAATAGTTCGACATGCATTTGTTGCACGACTCCTGAGCCTGAGATTTTTTTAATCACCTAATGATGATGACTGTCCTCCTCCAAAACCACTTAAATACAATCCAGTCCAATTGGTCAGCTTTGTTGGAGTGCTGAGCCAGCACGTTGTTTGAGTGCCAAGAGTCAATGAAGCCAAAAATCAGGGTCAAAAGTTGCTATTAGTTGGCACATACCTCTGGCAGGCTTTATAGAATACCCTGATTAAAGCACTTGTTAAACCTTGACTGAATTTTTTTTCCCTTTATAGAGTTTTGTCAGGTTTCAGTTTTTACTCTCCATGTGCTTTTGTGAAGAGGTCTATGATCAGGATGACGGAATAGCAACCTGAAGCAAAAAGCAGGATTTCTGCCATACCAGGGGGATTTGTGTTATTTTACATTACTAACTAGTGTGGTGACAGGTGCTACCTCCTGCATTAGCCCAAGATCATTTGCAAGGTCAGCTGGGAGTGCTGCAACCACTGCTGGAACACTGGGAAGGGCTGTTGCACCGACTGCAAAGAACCACCAGATGGTGCAAGGAAATAATTCATGGAATCGTAGCTTTGTAGCATAGTTTGGATTGGAAGGCACCTTAAATCTCGTCTAGTTCCAAATCCCCTGCCACTATACAGAGTTGCTCATCCAACCTGGACTTCAATCATCATCAGATGGAAAGTTTCCAGCTGCCCTTTTCCAGCCTTGGCCAGGGCTCAGCCACTGCTTGGTGAAGCTTCACCCCAGTTTGGGTGGAGATAGAAGTGAGTCTCGACTGATGTAAAACCAGATGTGACTTTGTGGCTTTTACATCAACCCAGCAGACTTGTAGCTAAGCTTAGGTTTGCTTTCAGGAGTTTAGATGAAAAATTCAGATCCTGACACAAGGAATAGCAATTGACTCAAATTTTTGGAGACTTAAATGGAGGTCATTTCCTGTTTAAGTGAGGAAAGTGATGCAACAAAAGTACAGTCCAGCTGTGTTTGGTCATCTTTCAAAGTTCAAATCCACAGTGAATCCAGGGTTAATTGATGGATGAACTTTTTGCATCCAAATGGTGAAAAACCTGCTGATTTTTCAGGTCTTGTGCAGTTTCTACTTCCTTGGGCCTGATCTGGAAAAAATCTGGCAAATGCATTTCTTGTAGTTTGTACTTGGCCCAAACTCAAAAGTTTGGAATGATGTTTCTATCCTTAGGTGTGAGTCCAACCTCTCATCTAGGCATTTGGCATTTGGCTTTTAGGTGCTATTTGGACCTATAACTGATCCAAATATGATACAACACAGCCGAGCATGTGCCGTTCTGTCACAAGAGGAGGTAATCCAATGCTACGTGTCTTCAGAGCCTTCTTGGTGAACCAGAACACCATTAAAAGTACCGCTGACAATGCCTGTCTCTTTAGAGTAAGTCTTAAATACCTTATTATTTACCTTGTATGTTTTACATTTGGATTTTTTACCTGACGAGGTAGGACTGCACTTCATTATAAGTCCTTGTCTGGGGAATGTTTCCTTGTGCACAGGGACTCTGAGGTACAGTATTATGAGCACTTATTATTGCAGGAGAGGGAAGTAACTGGAATCCACTTGTTGCCTGTGATCAAATCTTAACTTTCTAAACTTGTTGAACATCATTTTAATTCTCATACTTCTTGGAATTTGTAAGGTGCAGAGCCCTTTTTGTATATACAAAGAAGATGAGTCCTTGTACAGATTATGGTCATTATCTTATCCAACTTGTGTATTATTTGGCCTGTTGTCAATGCTCCTTTATAGTGGATTTTGGAATAGTTACAGATAATGCAATGACAGCAGCATTTACAGTGATATTGTTTCTCTATCACAGAATGCAGAAACTAGAGGTATAGCCTGAAAAAACCCACCCAGGATTGTCCACTCCACCAAAACAGACATCTCTGATATGGAACAGCAACAGGAAATGTAGTGAGGATTAGACTAGCTATGGAAACCTTGTGCTATCATGATACAGTGTTTTACGGACCAAGGGTCAGAAAAAAGACCATCACTGGAATGAACAAGAAGCCTAGGGAGCATCTGACTACCAAAGCTTTAGGAGGCTAATTTCATTACTCTCTTTCTTTGCCCAATGGACAAAGACAGGACCTGCATGGCTTTGGGTTGCTCCCCACAGGGTCTGTACCTCTTCCTGGCTCAGGTGGAACTCAAAGTTTTGACTCTTTTTTGGCACCCTAGTAAGGGTCCTTGGCTGGCATGGATACCTCCAATGATGCACATTTTCTTCCATGTTTGGTGTGATGTAAAAATAGGGAGTATAAGCTATTTTCTTTTGGGAATAGTCTTCCTTCCTTCTCTTTAGAAAGAAAAAGCATTGAATTACATTTAATTAGGATTTTTCCCCCCCTAGGATTTTGCAGGGCAAAAATTCATGCAGAAACCAACTAAAAATCCCTCTTCTAGGAGAGTTTACTCCACACAAGAATATTTTTTTCCATCTTTCCTTTAATGGTTTATTCAGATAGAAATTTGCCTGCTTCTTTTGGAAGAACTGAAGGGCAATCAGAAGCCATTACAACATAGCCTGGGCTTTGCCTGTACTGGTAGCATTTTACTGATTTATAGTCTTCCAATAACTAAACCCATTTTCCGTGAACAATGAATGCAGTAGTATTTAAAACTCACAAGCTGAGAAATCTGAGCAGTACTTGAGCATGTATCTGACTTGTGATATCTAAAGGATACAATTCAATTGTCATAATTTCTGTAGCAAATTACAGATATAAAATTAATTACTTGCAATTAAAATAATAAGAAAACAAGGCAGCTGCTTGTAAGATTCCACATTTAGAAAGAAGAGATGAAATTTGTGGAAAAAATTATTCCCTCAAAATAATGTCTTTAGCCCTAGTCTTTAGAAAGTTTCTGTCCACTTAGATCTTTGAATTGGCTCAGCCCTGGGTAGAAACTCCAAAAATCCTGGATGTAAAACTTCTCTTTGCATTATTATTAGTGTCTGGCTTATGTCCCACATGACAAAAAATCTCAGAACGAAAGGCTTAGTTTTGCACCAGAACTATATTCAAAAGAGAGAGATGAAAGGCACTCGAAAAATTACTTTGAGCTACATTACTTACTCTTGTCTTTAAGGACAACCAGAAAGACAGAATGATGACAGACTAAGGATCCAAAGCTTTTTACTAAATTAACAACTAACAGGTGTTTTATCATGAACACCCTTGTTTTCTTACTTTTCTGGGGGTCAAGTTTCCAAGGAGTGTCTTGGATGAAGATCAGTTTCATAGAAAAATTAAGTCACCACAGCAATAAAGCCAGAGAGGATTTTGGAATTGGCTCAAGCTAGGCAAATTGTCAAACATTAAGGTGTTTGAGGGGTTAGTATTTTATTAATAGTGTCTGTCCCTGAAGCTGTATGGGAAGCTTAGTCCCGCAAGGACTGCCTCTGCTCTACCTTTCAGTGAGGACCTGCCTAAATTCCTCAGCCTTGCCAGGTGACTCCAAAGTGTGATGGATGCATACCCATCTGGTGCCTGTCACAAAAGTCTAGCAGTCAGAAGCATCACAGCTTTTTCTATGCACAAACTGTATGTCTGAACAGAGGGAGTGTTCTGAGGGACTGGAATGGGTATTAAGCTCTTGAGTGGTATCTTGAATGGGTATTAAGATTACTGTATGAAATGCTGACTCCAAACAAAGGATTAACTTTAAACCACTCTAAAATGTCAACACCATTATTTATTTTTCACTATCAAAGTGCAAATGGTCTCCCTGTAAAAGAAAGACTGACCTTACCATTATCATAAGCTAATCACTCTCTCAGGGACCAGAGCCCTTCAGCTGTAGTTCCTGCCTCCCAGTGCTCAAGGACTGTGGTGATCTCAGGGTATCTGTAGTTTTATGTTTACTGCTTCTTCTGCATTGTTTAATAAGCAGCAGAGATGCATCACAAGACTTTTTTTTCTACACCACAAACAGCACTTAAAGACTACAAGACAGATTCTCAGCTAGTATGTTACCTTACAGAATTCTGCAGTACCAGGTTGATTCACATTTCCTGAGGATACAGAGGGCTTACTGGAAATACTTTTCAGAATGAAGGATTGTTTCCCTAAGCTCTTCTGTTTAAATCACTCATCCATAAGAATCCTTTGACTGGAATATATTATCTTATAAAAAGTATATTCTAATAAAAAAATGCTATGTAATCCTATTAAAAGTCATCCTCTGTAGCTCCACCCAGCTGGGATATACAACCTCGGAGGAACTTGGGAACTGCTCTCAGTATCTACCAAATGCACAAATGAAATAACTAAAGAAAGAGAACTGGTGAAAATACACAAAGAATTGACTTAAAGTCAGCTGCTTGTAGAGAAATATTCAAAACTACAGATGTTTCTATGTCTTAAGGACCAGCTCACCTCCTGCTCTGGAATGAAACAAAGCCACAAAAGCATCAGGATTGTGTTAATATATTTTTGGCTTTAAAGAAGTTATTCCCACTCCCCAGTTTATATAACATGTAATCAGATAACTTCAATTAGGATAGCATGATTTAATAAAGTTGTGACTACTCGTGGTTATAAAGGAAAAATTCTGAAGAGCTTCTAAACAGAGAAATACTATGCTAGCACAGAAACTTCCCTGTCTACTAAACCATTATTTCTTGCCCAAGAAATGCTGGGGCTCTGTGTAAATTGTTTGGCCTGTTAGAACCACTGTAAGGTTAATAAGAATGTATGAACAGTGTGCCTACAGAATGTAGGGAGAACGTTTGTGCATGGTAATAAAGAGCCACAGTCTGTATGATCCGACTGGAGAGCAATGGCCTTGTGAAGGTACAGATGGTCCAACCCCCAGCACAATGTGAGAGAAAGAGCTGCAGGAGACAGCTGGCTCACATGGGATTGATGTTGTTAACAGGTTTAAGAAAAAGTGATGCCATTCATAAAACCAAGAAATAGCAATGCCACTGAAGTAAAAGATGGATAATCCTTCAAAGACCAGCGACAGCAATCTGAAAGAGAAAGGACACTTGTGGATGTTCTCCACATGAAAACGAAGAGAGCATCCAAGTGCTCAGAACAGCAGCCTGGCTCCACTCCCCAGTGACTTGGCTAGCCACCAGACAGCATGGTGGGCCGCTGAGACTGGTGAAATGTAGAGATCAACTGAGCATACGTTTGTTCCTGCAAGTAGTTTTAGCTATAAAGAGGCTCTTCCCTACGTAACAATCTTGCTTATTTAGGATACAATATCTACTAATGTTAAGAACTGTTGGCACGCATAATTGCAGTCAAAGCTAATATTGTATCTTGGCATTATGCATGTATCTCTCTTCTTCATGGTCAAACCTCTTTCATCACAGTTACTTTCAGAACTTTTGCCCATGCAACTGCAAAAATTACAACCTGCGTGTTTCATTTTTGCTAAATGCTAACTACAATCGTTTCACTAAAAGACAATGCAATATTTGGCACATATGCATTTTGTGATCTGACTGGAATATTATTATAAATATATTAGGTTATACTCATAGAGTCATAGAATATCCTGAGTTGGAAGGGACCCACAAGGATCATCAAAGTCCAACTCCTGGCCCTGCCCAGAATCACAAGAATCATGCCATGTGTCTGAGAGTATTGTCCAAACTCTTCTTGAACTCTGTTAGTTTTGGTGCTGTGACCACTTGTCTGGGGGCCTTCTTCCAGTGCCCAAACACCCTCCAGGTGAAGAACCTTTTTCTAATACCCAACCTAAACCGTCCCTGACACAACTTCAAGCCATTCCCTTGGGTTCTGTCACTGGTCACCAGAGAGAAGAGATCAGTGTCTTATCAATCCCTTCCTACTCCCCTTGTAAGGAAATGTAGAGAAAGGATGTCAAAACTGATAGTTTGCATTTATTACTGTGACAATATCTACCTGTAGCTACCACTGTTTAAAAAGTATTTTGGAAATAACGTAGGCTCTTTCTCCCTGTCCTCTCACCTGGCATAAATCTCATGGCTATGTTCTTGCAGCACTGAACCCCAGCTGACAGGAAGGGTATTTTAGTGATGGCTTAGG